>PVHP010043683.1:0-14425 GCA_004024765.1 Zapus hudsonius
AGAGAATAAATCCTGGGTGGAAGGGGATGGCTAATACCGACACCGGTTTTTGAGACATAGAAGTCCCAGACTTCTACTACCGACATGCCTCTTGCTTCCCGGATACAGGCATGGGTTTTCAACATGGATTTTTGTTGTTTTGAGGTAGGGTCTCACTCTGGCCCAAGCTGACCTGGGACTCACTCTGTAGTCCCAGGCTGGCCTTGAACTCACAATGATCCTACCTCTGCCTCCCAAGTGCTGAGATTAAAGGGCCAAAACACCGCACCTGGCCTGGTTTTCAACATTTTATAAGATCTAAAACCTAATGCTGAAAACTTGCTGTGGTTTTCTTCTGCTTGAGCTTACATAATGCATTCTGGATATAACTGTGCCAGATGGCTAAGGCAGGGTAAGTTCTTCAGACTGTATGACTTAGCCAACAGAAAAGCCAGGTATTTACTTTTCTTTTTTCTTTTTTTTTTTGGCTATGCAGCCCAGGCTGGCCTCAACCTCCTGAGTGCTGGGATTACATGTATGCACCACCATGTCCAGTGCTGCACCTTTCATAGCTCCCCCCAGAATGTAGCTCACGATCGTGTAAGGTGTCAGAACACAAGAATATCTTTTTCTTACCTTTAGTTCTTGGGACCTGGCCAGGGTCAACTCATCCACCTCTGGTTTTTTCTTTAGGAGTAATTGCCTGGTAACATTGCCCAAAGCCATGGCAGGATGTATTTGTGAGATGCTGACTTGTGTGTTACTTCTTTTCTTCCTTTAAAACAGGAACAGGTGTCTTGTGATGTAAGAAGCAACATGAAGCCAACTGTAACTTCAGTCTCTTGAAAAAACCTATGTAAGGTCAGGTGTGGTGGCGCACACCTTTAATCCCAGCACTTGGGAGGCAGAGGCAGGAGGATCGACATGAGTTCGAGGCCAGCCTGAGACTACACAGTGAATTCCAGGTCAGCCTGAGCTAGAGCAAGACCCTACCTTAAAAAAAATCAATTAATTAAAATTAAAAATTAAAAAGTCTGTATTAACTAAGTGTAGCATGGCAAAGCTGGGGAGATGAGGAGTGTGTTTAGGGGAAAGAGGAAAGTGAGGTTGTAGCAAGATCCTTTCAGTGAAGATGCTGAACCCCACTCAAACTGGCCTAAGCAGGAAAGAAAAGGAAACTATTTGTTTAAATCATAGAAAACTCCAGAGCTAGTTCTGGCTTTAGCATGACTTGACCCCAAGGCTAAAATGGGGCTAACAGAACTGTCTCCATCTCTCAGCTTCTCTTCAGACGTGGCTGGTAAATATGGACATCACGACTCTGAATTCTCCCCCATAGCTTAGCAACTCTACAAGAACGTCTTTCCTAGAAGCCCCAGCCGAGCTCAGGCTTGGGTTCTAGGTCACATGGCATAGTTCTTCCTGAACCAATCGGTGGGACTCTTGATTGGACAAGAAGCCCAAGCGTCTGTCCAGCTCTGCAGCTGGGGAATCAGCCATGTGACGTCACAGGGGTCTGAGAAAAGAAAGTTTTCCAAGAGAAGGTTTTGTTTAAAAAAAAAATAGTTGCAGGCAGAAGGAGGGAAAGGGGGAGGGAGAAGGAGAGGGAGAGGGAGAGGGAGAGGGAGAGGGAGGGAGGGAGAGAACATGAGTACCAGGGCCTCTTACCACTGCAAACAAATTCATCTCATGCACCATTTTGTGCATCTGGAAAGTACTGGGGAATGAAACCCAGGCTATTAGGCTTTGCAAGCATGCGCCTTTAACCGCTGAGCCATCTACCCAGACCCAGGTTTTGCTCTTTAGCTGAAACATGAACAAAGGTTAACATGCTTCTGAGGGAAGCCAAAGGACCCAGGGGATCCTCTCCTAGATGAACAAATGTCAAGAAGTCAGATTAGAGGGAGCAGAGGCCTGCTCAGTGCTTGAACAGCACCTGGTGAGACGGCAAGGCCTGGAAGGGCCTGGAAGGGTCGGTGGCGCACTCGGGGAGGTTCAGAGGCACAGGGTTCCCAGATGAAGGTTCTCACCCGATGCGTGGAATGGGCACCATCTGCATGGAACAGGGGTCTAGACAGTAAAGCGCATGGACTTGGTACTCCAATCAAATTCCTCCCCTTGGGGCAGGTTAATTTTTAAGTGGCCTTGGAGAATAGGGAACAGCCTGTTTAGGGACATTTTCCTGGGTGCTCACATCTTTAAAAAGCCCCAGAAACCAATGGGTGACCATGCCGGCTTCACCAGTGCAGGATGCCCGAGCTGAGCCTAGAGGAATGACAGAGACGGTGATATGGGCTCATCTTGTATCCTTTCTGGTGACAAGGTAGAGAACAGTCATGGGCGTTTCTAAACAGGGACGGCCCTTTGTGGGTCTTGGCACTCAGCAGCCAGAGGAACCCTGGACTCAGCTGCTCGGGTTTGTGCCCAGGAGTCAACTGAGCCAAGCTGTTTTTATTTCCTTTAGACTAACCCAAACTGGCATGTGCACAGCAGGAACCCTAGATCTGAAGTCAGGGAACCTGACTCAGATTTACACCAATGATAGTTCTAGAACCTGGACAAGTTGTTTACTGTTCTGGTCACTACAAGAGGGAGACGACACGTGGGAAACCATTGAACACATGGACTTAACGCCGGCTCCCTCTGTCCACACGCTGAGTGCCACCGTCGCTCAACACAGCACTTTTCAAAGTGTGAAATGCCGTAGTAGAATGGTCAGCATGGAAGGTTCTGGCATCTGGTAAGTTTTTATAATCTAAGACCCAAGTTCAAAACAGCAATATTGATAATAGCAAAACCCAGGAAATGACCTACGTGGGGAAATAGTATGTGTTCATGTGTAGGCATGTATGTTATTTGATTATAAAATGATTATGCAGCCTAAAAGTGTTGGCATGTGTGTGGGGGGGGGCATATAAAACATGGCCTTGTTTTTGTTAAGTTGAATAACAGTACAACTTCTGTTAGAATACCAAATCAGTTACACGAGGCATGGTGACACATGCCTTTAATCCCAGCACTCTGGAAGGAGAGGTAGGAGGATCTCTGCAAGTTTACTACATAGTAAATTCTAGGTGAGCCTGGGCTAGAGACCCTACTTCAACAAAACAAAACAAAACCACACAGAAACCCCTTTTATAAAAAAGAAAATTCATTTGTTTCCATTTAGACCCATAACTTCCTTCTCAATAGCACTCAGGACAAAAAGCTATTGAGGAAATGACCCGAGAGCGGAAATGACCTAAAGCACTAGGCTGGTGTCAGATCTGCTACTTAACCACACAGGAAGTGAAGTATGTGCAAGGCAAGATGGCCGAGACTTTGTTAGACTAACCTGTGCACTCCAGGGCAATGACGGCTAATGAACAAGCTCTCAACTGTACTTGAACAGAGAACGAAGTCCAGGAATGAGAGTGCAAACCTTCACATTTCAGACCTTACCTGAGCCAACCAATGCTAAGCATGTAACCAGCATGAAGAGAGAGAACATAGGATTTATTTTATTGACTGGTCCTGACAAGATAATGAAAGATTGATTTAACAGTGTGACCAAATGCAACTGGCAATCTTTACCTAAAGTGCCTTAAAACGGCCACTTGGGGATAACTGCATCTAAATGAATCCATTTCCTTTCGACAGGAATAATTGAAAATATCTTGGCAGGACCCATACTTTGCCAAACAAACCAAATGTGTGGTTTCAGAGCCCCAAGCTTGAGGAAACCTCATTTTCTCAGAAGCGGGGCGCTGGCGTCATCTGGGTCCCCTTGGGCAGTAGCGGTGGTCCAGCACTGGGCTCTCGGTGCATCACGCTGCCAAATACCTACTGAGAGAAAACACGTGAGTAAGGCTGATGCCAGCAAGCCTCTGCTTGCGGGAAGAATCTCACCGCCACATTCCTGGCAGCCTCCACCTTTCCAGGAAATAGTGGTTTCAGAATTTTCCTTTATAACCTGGATCAAGCCCACATATAAAGCACTGGGCCACATCTCTTGGGAATTCACTATGAGAAAGCCATATTCCTGCACTGAAGAACCTATAGTCTAGATAGTGTCTAGTGATGGTCCCAGCAGTGACCTACCATCGGAATGAATGCTCCTGTGTGCAAGTACCCTGCAAGTAAGGTCAGCACTATTTTTGTTTTTTTGAGGTAGGGTCTCACTCTAGCCCAGGCTCACCTGGAACTCACTCTGTAGTCTCAGGCTGGCCTCAAACTCGCAACAATCCTCCTACCTCTGTTTCCAGAGTGCTGGGATTAAAAGTGTGAACCACCACGCTGGGCTAAGGTAGGCACTATTAATGCCCCATTCTACAGTTTAAAGAAAGGGGGAGTGCCGGGCATGGTGGCGCACACCTTTAATCCCAGCACTTGGGAGGCAGAGGTAGGAGGATCACCATGAGTTCGAGGCCACCCTGAGACTACATAGTGAATTCCAGGTCAGCCTGGGCTGGAGTGAGATCCTACCTTGAAAAAAAAAGGGGGGGGGTGCTACAGAGATGGCTCAGTGCTTAAAGTGTTTGCCTGCAAAGCCTAATGACCTGGGGTTCGATTCCCCAGTACCCACATAAAGCCAGATGCACAAGGAGGTGCATGCATCTGGAGTTCATTTGCAGTGGCTGGAGGCTCTGGTGTGCCCATTCTCTGTTTCTCTTCTAGCTCTCTTTGCTTGCAAATAAATAATTAAAAAAACAAACAAACAAAAAAGCCTGGTGGCTCATGCCTTTAATCCCCGCACTTGGGAGGCAGAGTTGGAGGATTACCATGAGTTTGAGGCCAGCCTGAAACTACATTGTGAATTCCAGGTCAGCGTGGGTTAGAACAAGACCTCTACCTCAAAAAACCAAAAAAAAAGAAAAGAAAAAACCAAGGCCATAAGGCTAAGTGATTTACAAAGGGTTACACAGCTAAAATTGCCCACCTGGGCCTTGAGATTTGAATCCAGGCAGTCTACTCCTATTACAGAGGAATCATGAAATCAAGTACAGGAGAAGTGGAGGCAGGGCAGGCCTGGTGAGAACGGAAGGGTCAGGCCGGACAGGAACAGCAAGCATGAGCACGGTGTGGTCCCTTTAGGAGACTCGCCCTGATGAATAGAGGGAACTAAGCTGAAGGAAGGTGCCTGCCGGCGCTGAGCTCGAGGTCCTGGCAGAGTCCTTTCCCAGGCTCAGGACACATGGTGTGGCGATGAGAAAGTCAGCAAGCCTTTCTGAAGCCTTGATTTCATCAGAAAATGGGAAGTCTAATCTGAGATGATCTTACTGGAAAAACTCTAGTGTGCTTGAAAATCTTACCTGTTTCCATCCCTGGGACAAGAACCTAAACTAAGAGACAACACATTCTTCTATGTGCCTTCAATACCATTTATAATAACTGCTTGGTAACTGATCCAGAAGAAGTGATTTTGCATGAAAGCACCCAGTTTTTCCTATAGTCTTCTCATAAAGTAGCTAAGAGAATTGATGGGAGACTAAGTTAAAAAAGAAATATGGCATTTTTGAGCACAAGCACGATGCTCCTTTTTCTAAGGTATTACCAAAGAAAAAAAGGGTCTTCCCACCTCACCCTAAGTTTGGTATGAGCTGCCATAACAATGTCCAATTCAGTCACATTTATGGAAAAGAGTCCTTCAAAGACGTGGGTGGGGGCTGGAGAGATGGCTCAGCGGTTAAGGCACTTGCCTCCAGTGCCTAAGGCCCCTGGTTCAATTCCCCAGGACCCACATAAGCCAGACCCACAAGGTGGTGGCCCTGGTGCTTGCTCGCTCTCTCTCTCTCTCTCTCTCTCTCTCTCTCTCTCTCTCTCTCTCTCTCTCTCTCTCTGCTTGGAAATGAATAAATAAATTTAAAAAAAAAAAGACGTGAGTGGTGTGAAGCTTGTGTGAAAAAGTGACAGTCCTGGTTGATGGTTGATGGGAAGTGCGTTCGCTTTGAGCAAACCTGGACGGTTGGGCACCCTACAAAGTTCCCAAAGGAATGCTTACTGTGGCTTAGCCCCACTGTCCCTCCCCCCACAAGGCTCCATGTAAAGCAGCAGCAAGGGGGAGGTATTATCCCCATCACTCCTGGGTGAATCCTATGAGCTACAGTGACTCGATGGGCCCAGGGGAGCTGGCTGAGAGTCTTTGCTCTGAAATAAAACAGAAAGATAGTTAAGGTAATACTGACAAGGTTGTGTGCAAGGAAAGAAGAGAAAGACGGTGTGCCTTGGGAGCTCTTGTGGCTCATGGACAAGATCAAAGTGGCCTTCTATTGATCACCACGGCCTAATCCATACCTTGGAATAGCAATGGCACTCTGCCCTAGGGGAGAGCTAGCAAAGCAATCCAAGAAGCATAAATGTCCCTGGATTGTGAAACCTCTAGTGCATGCCCAGCCCAGCCCAGGATGGATTTAAACTTTTTTTTTTAGGGGGGTGGGGTGGAGGTGGTTCAAGGTAGGGTCTCACTCTAGCCCAGGCTGACCTGGAATTCTCTACGGAGTGTCATCAGGGTGGCCTCAATTAAAGGTGTGGGCCATCAAGCCCAGCGGATGTAAACTCTCTCTGTAGATCTGGATGACCTTGAACTTGTGATCCTTCTGCCTCACCTCCTGGGACCGCTGGGACTACAGGTGTGTGACGCTCTGCCCTTGACATGGTGCTGGGGATAGACCCAGGGTCTCCTGCATGCTCACAAGCTCTACCCCCAAGAAGTCAAAGCTCATTTCAAAGTAACAGAAACCTTTTTAGTTCTTTAGTAGACAATTTATTTTGATAAACTTGCTCAATAACAAAAATACAAGTGAAGAAAATTATGTTCATTTTATACAGTTGTATTAACAATTTGTTTTGAAACTATTAATTGAAAAAATGTTATAACCAATTAGAAAACAATTCTTAATAAAGTTTGGGATAATATACACACCTTGATCACAAACTTTCACACCTCTGGAGGTGACACACCTGAAATCCTGTGTAGGAACAGTCCTTCACAGATCACCGTTTTCCTTCACATACATCTATCCTTCAAAAGTTTTCTGAAAGACAGCTTACTATTTTGAATTGTGAATTTAAATTGAATATTTTAAATAAGATCAAAGTGGGTTGATAAAACAGTTACTACAACAGAGTAACTTGTAGCGAGTAGTCTTTTAATAAAGACAAAATAAATGCAACATGTTCTTCCCATGAAGCCCACGATGCAAACTAACAGCTGAGACTATATCTAAAGTTAGCTTTCAACACTCTTCAGGGCTTTTCCTCTAAATCAATAGATTGTTTGTCACCAGGACTATTTATTATTTCATTTAGATTAAACAGTGAATTCACAGAACATCACGTGGAGATATCAAAGCTTTAGGCAAAAGGGTAAAAACCAATAAAGCGTTTTGGTCATCTAGAACATTAAGAAGAAAAGTAAGCCACCCTTTAGAATCAAAACGGCTAGAACAGAAAAAGGTTCATAAGGGATGGAAGAGCCAGAAAATTACATATACACATCAACAACATGGAACATGAATTACCTTTGGAAAGAATCATACTGAAATGTTTGTTTTTAATGAATTGAAGCTTTTTATGTTTACAGATGCTTAGGCATTTTCAATAGGAGCTCCCAAAAATTTCAAACTAATTCAGTCTTGTGCAAATAATACCTAAAAATAGTTTTCAGCAGATTTTACAGTGATATTCTTAGGCATGGAAAGAACGCACATTCCAGAAGCAGTAACAGACACAGGAGACAATGACCGCACCATCACACAGTGTTTATACACATTCTACAGATGTGATCTCCTGCTGTAAGTTAACACTGTACTATACAGTACTTATTGTAGTGACCTTGTGAAGAGCAACTGCTCACCGCTGGCTATCTTTTCACTTACAGGATTTATGGAAATTGATACGGTTAAGTCCATTTCAATGTTTGGTCTGGAAGAGTTACAAAGACTGGACTTCACATACTACTCGATGAGAAGGTCTCATTTCTGGGCTAGGGTGCTGACTGGCCGGAGGGACTGTCCCCCACCAGCCATTTATGCACTGGACCTCTCGGACAACGATGAAATTAAAGACGATTTAACGGTTTGGGTAATAGATACAAATAAAACCTTAAAGGTTGTAATCTTACATGTAATACCACTGTAAGTGAAAGAAGTAAACAGTGGGGACATTTTTAGCAGCTGAGAAACTTTCTCTCCCCATGCTCATGATCCAGTTAAAAATATTTCGAGAAACTATTTACAATACAATCCATCTTTTGGAAGAGAAAAGCTCTTGGTCATATCAGTTAACATGAGCCACACTTTGCTAACACTTTATTTCGGTGGTAAAATGGCAACTACCAATGAAATCTTTCAAAGTCACCCATCTGAACAAGGGCCAATCAAATCACAATCCCAATTATCCACAAAACATGTCCGGTGGTGGTCTTAGAACTGACCAGATACCATCATACTTGGGGAGAGTGGTCTCCCTTGGATTTACTAAAGGTTTCTTACACTGGTGGAAGGGAAAGTATGGCTTCTTCCTGCAGAGCAGTCAAGGAATTCACCACAGAGGTGAGCTAGAAACTGGGTCTTCATTCACTGAGAAATACTGGGGAGACGATTATCAAACGAGCCAGCGTGAAACCATCCCTGCCTGCACTGAGGAGGGAGCTCCCTCTGAAGTCAGCGCTTTCCTTCCTGCTAAGCCTGAGCTCCACCAGGCCTGACCCTACTGCTCACAGGGGTATCTGGACTGCCATTTCACTTGAAAGAGGAAAACCTTAGCTCCACTGCCACCAAACTCCTTCCTGCCCTACATTTCAAACAGGAGACTACAGGTAGTGTTCCACCAGGAAAAATCCAGGGGTTGACGGGAAGGCATGGAAATGTGGAGAAGAGAAATACTGAATTTTTAAACTATCTGTGAGTTCAAAGATTAGCTGCAATGCTTAAGAAAAAATAAAAACAGCTGTGGGTTTAGTACAACCCTTTAAAGTAATTGCAAAAATGTTACCTTTTAGCAAACAGAGGCATACAACATATAAAGAAAATATTGTATTGCTCAAGTATTTGGTAAAAACATATTAGTAATATCTAAAAAAGAAAAAAACATTTAATTTTTATGGTAGAGTGAAATTAGTGTCATAAATAGCCAAATCACCCACATATTTGCTAGTGAACTTTGTGTTTATATAAAGTTGTGTGAACATATAAGATGCATTGTTGATGTAACAGACCAAGCCAGTAGAAAAAAAGAATCTCTAACAATAAGACGACAGTGACCAATAATTTAAATAGTGTTAGATTCCCCAAATTATAATGTTTGACATGCTCTTACCTTCTACTATGATCATATACAAATAAATTAAACCTAGAAAGAATCTTTAGCTTAACTTAAAATTGCACCTGGAAAGGAATGGAATTATTTGTACCTATTACAAAAGCCTGTTAAAATCAAGGGCTGCTACAAAGAATGAGGTAAACTGAAGACTCTCTCCACTACACAGCCTTCAGATAAATGGCTTTTTTCTATTGAGTTCTAGGTTTGCACACCACAGTGTTTTGCTAGCAAAGCATTCAGAGTTCTCTTCCAGGAACTGTTTGCATGTGTGCATATATAAATTTACACACACACACATACACACACACATACATATATATACACACTGTATACTGCATCAGCAAAATATATATATTATATATATATTTATATAAATATAAGGAAGATTTCCCCCACCCACCCCAAACAACATGACTTTTAGTGTTTGATTTCTTTTTTTTTTTGTACACAGAGATTAGGGAATTTTAGATTTTTTTTTACATTTTAGCAAACAAGTTTTGATCTATTGGCTTTGTGGTGCAGTAATGCAACAGCAATCCATTCTGGTGCCAAAGGCCTCTAACACTACAAGGAAGTTGTGAACACTAATTTCTTAGGAGGTGAGGCCAGCCCCACGTGAACTTCTCTTGCATACCTCTGGTCCACCATGATTCAGAAATACTTAGACTTTTTTTTTTCCTCAAATGAATCATTAGACATTAAAACAGAACGACAGAGTCACAAAGGGCCACGTGCTTCTCAGTATAAAGCATTCTCCTTCACTAAGTTGCTATCACAGTGCAGACTGCCTGCCTGAATATGCTCAGGAGATTTAGTCAATATTGTATTTGGTTATGGAAAAGGCTCTCGTTTGTTTTAAATCCAAAGTGCATAGTGAGAACAAATCAAAGTGTTTTTTTCTTTCCGGCGTCGGTCTTCCCGTAAGGAGCTCAGCTTGTCTTTGCCCTCCCACCTCCCAAATCAAAACCAAAATAAAAATCACGAGAGTCAAGCAGTTTAGACATTCATCAGCCTGGTAAACAAACTTTGCCAGCAAATAGAAGTCCTACTATTGTAAAGAAAATGGATAAGACAAAAAGTACATATGATGACCCGACCACTGTGTTGTTAGGTAATTTATAAGGTTGACCTCCGACTTCATTGATGTAAAATCCTATTGGAAATATGAGGGCAGCCATACAGAAAAGGATCACTGTAAAATAAATCAAAACACAACATTAGTAACATGCTTTGGGGATTTAAAAACAGAACAATGAAAATTTGGCACAAATGCAATATAAGAGGGTATGAATCTTTAACAAGGTCACACCTGTAAAAACATGGATCACTTGTCAAAAGATTTGCATATGTTACAGGTCACATAATCTCCCCAAAGCCTAACAAATACAGTAAGGCTGGGTTAGTCCTTTATGTAAGTCGTAGGATGATTGTGAACTATCAGCATCATGAAAGGTGCTCTCCAAGCCTACAAGTACTAATCTATATACAAGTCTTACCCATTCACACTGGTAACTAGGGGCACTGGCTCATTAGGGGTGATGCACTGGCCTCTAGTTTCCTTTTCAAAATGGAGGAAATATTAGAAGGATAAATAAAATAATGTCCAGTGCCTGGCAAAGTGCCAGACTGACAGAAATTGCTGAATAAATGTTGCATGCTATCATCATCATTGCTATTAGTCTGCCAGTTCTCCACTCCTCACAATATTAAAGGGAATGAGAGGGAAGGTGCATAAAAATGCTATTTATCCTTGGCGGATTTACAGTCAGTTAGAGAAAGAACATCAGATCTCCAGGATGATTAGCAAGCGGTCATCTCTCATAACGTTTCTGAACACAAGAGGTAATAAAATGAAAGAGCAGCGGAAACCTTCCTTGAGATTTCTCTATAAACACATTAAAGTATATTATTCACTGAAATGTTTCTAGAAAGAAACCAGAAAACCCCATGTCTGGACAGAAGTAATTACAACCTAATCTTTTAGCAAACAGTGTGTGCTCCCCTGTATGACCCAAGAAATGCTTTGCTCGGTGAACATAAATTATCTACAGATTGGCTAGCTTTTCCAAGAAAATATTTTTGCTTTCTGAAGGTATATTGGTCAAATGTTCACAGTCCTTTAAATTTCTTTGGAGACAGACATTTGGCTATGACTATAAATGAAAAATTGAAGCTTTCCATTGTGAATAAACCGAGAAACCTTTATCCAAAATAATCATCTCCCCAGGCATACTCACAGAGCCCTGGACACACACAGCTCTGCATGGGTTCATCAGTCCATAAAATATGAGAAGCCTCACCAAGCTAACTAGGTAGCCTTTCCTGAATGGAATACATCCAACAATATATTAAAAAGAAACATTTGTCTTCTTCCTAAGACATATACCACCCAAAAAACACACCAGCATTCTTCTTTGCCTTACCCCACCAAGGCAGATTGCTTTAATTCTTTTTTGCGCACATGTGGCAGGTGTGGTGAATGCATGGGGTGAAGGCCAACACCTCCACACCGAGCTCATTGCTGCCTTCAGCTTGTGAACAGCTATCTATCTAGAGTGTGGCTTCATTTTCTCTTCTAAACAAGCCGTACAAACTATTAGAAATTGATGACATATAGCATGGATATAAGCACACTAAAGTTTTGATTTGTTTCATTGTAGGTATTACAAAGAACCTCAGTTTGTCTATGTACTATTATTTTGTGGAATAATTTCTCCAAAATGAAACAGGTTCTCTGTATAATATAAAATCACCTGCTGATAAAGGCACCTGCTGTAGAGTTCAATCCCCAGCACCACATCAACAGCTGGGTGTGACCACATGCACCTGTAACCCTAGTCCTGTGGGGAGTGGAGACAGAATCACTGGGGCTTGCTGGGCAGCCAGTCCCACTGAAAAAGGCAGCACAGGGTTCAGTGAGACACTCCCTCTCAAGGAGACACTATACGGAGTGTACACAACTGTACCTGTGCGTGCACCACCCCTGCCACATGTACGCAAGGAGACTCTGCATGAGTGTACACACCTGCACCCATGCATGCACCACCCCTGCCACATGTACGCAAGGAGGTGGCGGTAGGAAGACCTTGAGTTCCAGCCTGGACTACATCATGAGACTGTGCCTCAGCAAACACACACACATACATACTTGGCAACTGAGGGCAATTTTAACTTATTATTTTGTGTGTGTGCGTGTAAGCATGTTTGTATGTATGGCTGCACATGTGCGTGTGGAAGCCAGAGGACAACTGCAGGTGTTATCCTCAGGAACGCCACTCACCTCCTTTGAGACAGGGTCTCTCAGTGGCCTAGAGCTCACCAAAGAGGCCACACTAGCTGACCAGTGAGTCCCAGGGATCCTGCTGTCTCTTTGGTGCTATGATTATAAGTACATGCCACCACACCAGGCATTTTATGTGGATACTGGGAGACTGAAAGCACTTTACCAAACAAGCTATTTCCCTACCCTCCGGGGGCAATATAGAAGTGTAATATGTAAATATTGAGTGTGTTCATCCTGTAAATGTGCCTACTACATTGTTTTATTATTTTCTATTGTAAAATAAAAAAATCCCTTATAATAGAGTGCTCATTTAGTGACTGAAGTTAGGATTTAATATCTTCAAGTATAAAATATTTTCCAGGGCTGGAGAGATGGCTCAGGGGTAAGGCACTTGCCTTCAGTGCCTAAGGCCCCCGGTTCAATTCCCCAGGACCCACATAAGCCAGACCCACAAGGTGGTGGCCCCGGTGCTCACTCATTCTCTCTCTCTCTCTCTCTCTCTCTCTCTCTCTCTCTCTCTCTCTCTCTCTCTCTCTCTCTCTCTCTCTCTCTCTCTCTCTCTTTCTCTCTCTCTCTCTGCTTGAAAATGAATAAATAAAATATTTAAAAAATTATTTTCCAAGCTGATTGGGAAAAGCTTGATCAAATTTTGAGGAAGTAATGAATTTCTATTTAATCCTGCCAATCCAACCTTGGTTTTGTGGTTCTCTATACTTTCTGGAGTCCAGATTTAATGTCGGTGGGTGGGTTTTTAGAATTGTGGCATTACTTTAGATATTAAATCATCATTAATGCTGATGATATCTATCAACCTGTGAAGATTAAGCTCTGGGTTATAATAAGCTTATAAAGATGTAACTTCAGGGCTGAAGAGATGGCTCAGCAGTTAAGGCACTTGCCTGCAAAGCCTAATGACAAGGGTTCAATTCCCTAGTACCCACATAAAGTGGTGCATGTATCTGGAGTTTGTCTGCAGTGGCTGGAGGCCCTGGTGCGCCCATTCTCTCTCTGCATCTCTTCTATCTCTCTCTCTCTGCTTGTAAATAAGTAAATAAATATTTAAGAATGGAATGTCACATCATCTATGGCACAAATTTCTTGGTAGTGGCAGGTTTCCCGGGAGGTAGATGAGGTGGAAAATCAGAGTGACGAAAGAACAGAGGAGACTTGAAGAAAAGGAAGGCCACATCTTTGTTTCTCCTGCCTTCACAGGTAAGGCCCATCATGTGGGCATCTCCTCTGAGACAGACAGACAGACAGACAGACAGACCGACAGCCTCACTGTCAGTAGCCACCGAACATGCTACCCTTACAGGATTACAAAAGCTACAAAGTAACTGTGAGAAAAAAATACATCTTCCATGGCTGAAACACCAGGGGGAGCTAATTCCTCTGTAAATGGCTACCCAGCAAGCTAACTTTGGCAACAAAAACTTTTTAAGAACGCTTAAGATACAATACAAGAGATGCTAACTTAAATAAATTTAAGCCATTTAAGTTAAATAACAAAGGTACAAAAATTGTGAAACGTTGCATATTAACATGTACTTATCGAACCGATTTATATCTATGTATAGAATGCTGCTAGTCAGGAACTTCAGAGACTGTTCAGTGATGGCTTCCAGCACAGGCTCTGAGGGCTGAGTGACAAGGTAACAAAGGAGACTGTGGTAGTTTGAATAATGTCCCCCAAAAGAATTAAGGATTTATTAAAATTATTAATTGTCTCCAGGCTTCTGGCTAGAGGAAGTACCACTTTGGCCTAGCCTCCTGGGGACTGACCCTTTCTAATTTGGATGTAAAATACTAAGGATAGATATGCAAAAGAAGAGCCTGAACCCTGACCTGGAGTTCTGCATTTTG
>PVHP010043684.1:0-14426 GCA_004024765.1 Zapus hudsonius
CTCATCCCGGTCTTCCTGGCCCAAGTGTGTTGTTACTGATGGGTGCCATGCCTCCGGACAGTCTCCCCCACCACGGCTCTCACAATCTTTCCGCCCCCTCTTCCACTCAGTTCCCTGAGTCGTGGTGGGTGAGTAATAAGGCTGCTTTAATGTTGCGAGCTTAGAGGTCCTTGTGTCGAAAATCCTTGGTTCCTGTCTCGATGGCCTATCCTGTGTTGATTGAATGACTGTGGTTATAGGTCCCTTGTTCATCTGTCATTGTCTGCTGAGTTCCCTATGGATCCTCCACGATATGACTGTGGTGGCTCCTCTCTTGCCAGGATCTGGGTCATTTCCACCCCATCTTCCACTCAGATTCCCTCATGGTGGGTGAGTTTTAGGTCTGCTTTATTGTTGAGGTCTTAAGAGTCTGTAGATTTCTGCTTTGGATTGTGTTGGGCATCCTCAGTGTCTGTCTCCATTGTCCTTTCCCAGGTCATCTGACGTGCTGATGTTTGATGGTTGTTACTGCCATATTTTTTCTACAGGACACACCCATCATTTTGCTTCCCTTATTTCTATTGTCTAACATCATTTTACAGTGTAACTATGTAATTGAAATTAAATGATGCTATTATTACACAAAGAAATACAGATACACATTTGATTCCTATCATCTCACATATTCATTGTAATTATTAATGGTTTTGATATGGATCTAGTTTTTCAAATCTCTACATATATGGAAATGAAAGCAGCATATTAAAGTGATATATGAAATCCCATGTTCATTATATTATTATTCACAGTAGCCAAGATATGAACTTTACCCAATTATCCATCAATGTATGAATGCATTTAAAAATGTAGCTTATGGAGTATTACAAATGGATTATTACTTGGCCTTTAAAAAGAAAACACTGTTATCAATGAGCATCGAGAGACCCTTCAATGTCCAGAACAGTATCCAGCCCCCTGAAGGCAGTTAGTGTAGTGCTAGAAGGCACTGCACAGGCTGCCAGGGGAAACTGATCAACTACAGCTGGAGTAAACAGAGACCACTGACATGAAACACAATCTGAGGCCATGAGTAGGCTGACTATACCTTATACTGGGAGAGAACAGTGAACCAAGAAAGGAGCACTTGTGTAATGGAGGAGCCTGGGCCTTGGGGAGACAATCAACAGCTTTCAAATTCAGCCAATTTTCCACTTAGTGAGGGGGACCCCTTATCTGGAATTTGGGATTCAGGGCAATAGGCACTGGATTCCGTACTCTTGGGCTCCCAAGACAAGATGCACTATGGGAGCAATTGACTGGGAGACTACTAAAAATAGACTCTAGGTAATCCATAATTGTGTATATTTGTTAACCTACACTGATCTCACTCTCCAATGGAGATTGTGTTTGTATTTTTCAGGATGCAGCGAGAGAGCTGGGGCCCATCTAACCCTACCAACCAACCGTAGGCCGATAGCTGAGATTCTGGCAAGAGATGAGCCACCACAGTCATATCGTGGAGGATCCATAGGGAACCTTGCAGAGAATGACGGGATGAACAAGGGACCCACAGCCACAGCTATTCAATCAACACAGGATAAGCCAGTGAGACAGAAACCAATGATTTTCAACACAAAGACCCCCCTAAATTCACAACCTTAAAGCAGCCTTAATACTCATCCACCATGACTCAGGGAACTGAATGGAAGAGGGGGCAGAAAGATTGTGAGAGCTGTGGTGGGGGAGATTATCCAGAGGCATGGCCAGGAGAACCTGGCTGAATACTCAGCTATCCATGGTCCCCTGTCACAAGGACTGATCCAGACGAACCATGGAGGAGGTTATCCCGTGGATTGGGGATGGGGTGTCAGCAAGGAATTGGGGATAACAACTCATTGTTTGCCCACTAAATAATGTAACTCATTATTGATAATAAAAAAAAAGAAAATACTGTTGATTCAGTGTGCCCACCAAGGAGGATACCCAGTGGATTGGGGACAGGGAGGAAGGAAATGGGAATATCAACACAGTATTTGCCCATTCATTGTATCTAATTTTGGACAATAAAGACAAAAAAGAAGAAAACACTGTTAGATGGAACAACACAGAATATATTATGTTAAGGAAATGAACCAGGAACAACAACAAAAATAATTTAAAAATATATCACGATCCCACTAATATGTGAATCTTAAAATACCTCACAGTGGGTGTTGTTACCAGGACAAGACTTGCTCAGTATTGAGGCCATCAGCTTTCTGACATGGAAATGCAGGAAGAGAAAGGAATGAGACATCAAAGCTGGAAGGACTACTTGGAAGAGGAAGGGGCTCAGTGGGGCAGGAAGTGGTAGGAAGGTGGGGACACAGAGGTTAATGGGTGGGAAAGACAATTTGGTATGTTCATGTATAAAAACTCTCAAGGGAAAACATTGAGAGAGTAGAATGGTGATTGCCAGAGCTTGGTTGAGAACAGGATGAAAGAGGTGTTTCTCAGCCTTTCTCATTCATCCTCCTCCTCTTCTGTACAAGTTCAATATACAAGTGAGACCAGGTGGTATTTCTCTGAGCAAGCCGATGAGTACAAGCATTGTATTGCATGCCATGGATTACTGCAGTATACTATATACTTGGAAATTGCAAAGAGAATCAGTGAAAAAAAAAACAAAACCATTCAGAATAAAAGGCAAAAGCCAAATGGTTACTGAAATCAGGAATTTCCTTGGGGAAATTAGTTTAACAGGATGCTTTAGGAGAAAGTCAAACTAAAGCATTATAATACATTTTAGTTAAACAATAGGATGAAAAATTCAGATGGAAGGTTGCATTAGTAAAAGTTGATATCTATTATTTTAAGCCTAGAGGTAATTGTAAGATTTTGGAGGAGTTCGCAACACATTCTAATCACACACAGCACTGTGTAGCATGAGTAACTTTTTGAAAAACAAAAAGCATGGAAACCATTGATTCCTCTTCTTCTTCTCAAAAACAGGACATGAGCTTCTTAACAGAGAGCCACCCTCCCTGTATAGGGATAAAGGGGATAAGTCCTGTCAGCTGGTCTGGAAGCTGTCACCAGATGCTGCTGTGCAAAGGTAACTCAGAAAATAATTCTTGCTTATCTTCGAAATCCTCATATATATTAGTTTTGCACAATTTCTTGTCTGTGTTTACTTAGTATGAAAGTGTTTGGGTTTTATCAGTCATCTAGTTCTTCATTTTCCTATGGGGTTTCCCAAGTGCATCAAGCTATGTGCTTTCTTCCCATTAATCTGTTGTAAGCCTAATTAATTCTCAGTCTCATCTGGAGATGAGAGAGGTCTAGAGTTCCTCCCCCACAGTTTCTCAGACTTATTAGCTTGAAATCTTAGATTGAGGAGAGGAGTGAGGACAGCCGGTTCCTAGCTGACCCTGGATATGGCAATGACTTTTTATATATGCAACCCATGAATGAAATAGCTGAAAAGCTTGCCTTCACGCAACTAAAAAAAAATGCTCTGTGAAACATGCTATAAAGAGAATGAGAAGAAAAGCCACTGACAAGATGCCTGCATTAAACTCATCTGAAAAGTGATATTAAATATGTACAATCCATTAAAGTCTACAATAAGAAGACAGAGAAGGCAATTAAAATAAATGTGTTAGAGGCTGGGGAGATGTCTCAGCAGTTAAAGGCACTTGCTTGCAAAACCTGCTAGGCCTAGGTTCGATTCTCCACACATCACTGTGATTCTCCACAGCTAAGGGGGTGGGGTCTTCTCACGTTAATCACAGACATGCACAGAGGTGACCCAATGTAAATTATCCACCTCAGGTGTGTCTAAGTCCTTTCAAGTTGGCAATCAATATAAGTCGTCACAAACACTAAGGCAAACCCTATCACATAAGAAGTTGGAAAGAAAGGAGAGATACCCCTAAGATTGTTCTCTGACCTCTACACAGCCATGTGCACACACACACACACACACACACACCCCACATACAGAGAGAGAGAGAGAGAGAGAGAGAGAGAGAGAGACAGAGAGAGAGATACATATTCACAAATAATAGAAATAGAAAAATTCATATATATAGTTCTTAAATATATCAGTGATAAAGAACAAAAAATGAAATAAATGCATATATATATATATATATATATATATATATATATATATCTTTATCATCTCACTTACATGTGGGACCTATGGGGAAAGTGAGGTCTGTGAAAAGAAGTCCAAAAGATGCATTAATTACTTCCACAGTGTTTCCATTTTAAGCAACTGCAGGATTTGTAGAAGACTTGCTTACATGGACCACATACACATAGGATACATTTGCATATCCTTCAATTTCAGAGTAGCAGGTTTATCTTTAATTATCTTATTTGCTTGTGCAATTCTGTTAGATGGCCTGTGGAGTCATGATTTTGGACTCGATCTGATATTTATCCAGACTCCTCCATGGACTTCGTCTGAGCTACTCAATTCATTCCTATAATGCAACCTGTGAGAAATACAATAAGGTGCCAGGGAGGGTGTGAGAAAGCAAGGCAGATGGCATGAATGATGTCTCATTTTTCTGACAAAGCATCTAACGAGGATGGAAAATGATAGGACGTGAATCCATCACAGTGACAAAGATTGTAATGAGAATTGGTATGTACTCGAGTCTCGGCATTCTCATTACCTTCTCAGATTGTAATCACCTCATCCTTTTCAAAAGTCTGTAGCCATCCTCCACTGGTGATGAGTCTTCTATAGAGCTCTGCTTCAATTCCCCGTAAAACATTTTTTACACTTTATAGTTTAAGTATTTTTTATAAGAATAAGCATTAAGGAAAGCAAGTAATATAAGTATCAAAATTGACACTGGGACACGAATTCCAGTGACTAGTCAAGAAGATGTATTTGTTTGCTGGCATAAAATGTAATTAGTTGATATATTAATAAGTGGAAGTATTTTGTTAAAAGTCTGCTTCTTTACATGGGCAATTAAAGTCTGATGATTGTGACATTTGCAGCACAAGGCGAAACTAGGAAGTTATATAAAATAGGAAAGAAATGTCTAAAGTAAGACTCCATTACTTTTTAAACTATGGTGTGATATTTTATTCTCATAACAGCCTGTGATAACTCTAGTCATAATCCGTTAATTCAAAGAAGTCATGTTACTTCTTGCTAATTTGTGCAGCATGATATATTCAAAGTACTAACGAAAGCAGAAATGAATCTTTTTCTTTTCATTTCACATGCATAGACATTGAGATTATATAAAAAAGTGACCATTAATGGAACCCTGTATGAGTTCACACGTATCCCCATGGACTTTGAACCAAAAGTTCCCCAGTGATCTCTGATTCTCCTCATGGTAAAGCAGAAATTGATCTTTTACATGTTTACAGAAACATAAATATCACTGACTAAACCAGGATCAAATATGAAATACGACACATTGCTTTTTCAGTTCTGCTAGAGGCTTGACTTCAAAACCAGATTCTTAATATGCCCAGTGTGGTTTTATAATTAGAGTCTACTTAGCAAAAGGAATACATTTCTTGTTTTCTTCTGACAAGAGTTTAGTCCAGTACCCATGAGTCCTTGACCCAGGAGAAGTTGATATCCTAATGGATGAGGTGACTCCACCTATCCCACTGGGAGGAGACCAGGTAGAGAATGGCTTCTATCTATTGGCCAAAACAAAGTGGCTCCCACATCAATGTTAGACACACACACACTTCCATGAAAGACCCAAGCTTTTAACCTCCTCTCCATTGGCTGACAGGTTGATTGTTTGCAGATTTAAAATCAAATGAGATCTGAGTAAAACCTTGGGTTTAGACTTGAAGATAAAGAAAATAATTTGACCTCATTAACATTTTCATTTAAAGATCCAAGATGGATAATTTAGCAACTGTGATTAAATAGAAAGAAACTATTATTGATTTTATGGCATCAAAAACTGAGGAAACATTTCAGAAGTCTCTAGTCCATAATCCTTTGTATGGCAACATTACCACTTGTGCTGTGCACACTAATTAGTAATTTAATTAATTTTATTACAGGGAATAAAATAGCCTAGAGGAGTCCAGTTTCATAGAAAAGGTACCAATAAATTCCCTTAAAGGCCTCTCTTACCTATGAGGTATGTGTGTATGTTTGTGTGTGTGTGTGTGTGTGTGTGTGTGTGTGTGTGTGTGTGTGTGTGTGATGTATAAAGATATTTGTTTTGACACCCAAAATGGCAAAATGTAGCTTTTAATGATATACAGCCAATTGATGATACTGGTTTTGCTTTGTTCAGCAGACTTAAATAATGAAACAATAAAAAGCCTTCATTTATTTATTTATTTACTTATTTAATTGGTAAGCCATGAGAGTCAGAGAAGGAGAAGGAGAAGGAGAGAAGAAGAAGAAGAAGAAGAAGAAGAAGAAGAAGAAGAAGAAGAAGAAGAAGAAGAAGAAGAGAAGAAAATGAGACAGAGAGACAGAGAGAGACAGAGAGAGAGAGAGAGAGAGAGAGAGAGAGAGAGAGAGAGAGAGAGAGAGAGAGAGAGAGAGAGAGAGAATGGGCATACCAGGGCTTCCTGCCACTCCAAATGAACTCCAGATGAATGTGCCACCTTGTGCATCTGTCTTTACATTGGAACTGAGGAATCAATCCCTGTTCCTTAGGCTTTGCAGGCAAGTTCTCATGACACCACTGAGTCATCCCTCCAGCCCACATATAGATATTTAAGACAACTCATTGGTTCAAAATGATTAATATCAAATGTATTTTGGGAACCAGAGTTGTATTTTAGCTCTCTCACCTTTCACACCTTTCAATTCAGATGTAAACTCCAAAAATGAGAAAAAAAAAAACAACCAAGCAAACAAACAGAACCATACTGCTGCTGCTATGGAAGCCCAGTATTTAAGAATGGAGACTCCAGTATGTAGTTGCTTAGGCTTAAAGACAGATCTCATTACTTGAAGCAAGTTTTGGGACATTTGGAGGTCATCCTTTTTCTCATCTTCAAAATATGAATGACGAAATAACAATGGCTTTCAACATAAAGTTTTTGTTTAAAATTTAAAAAGTAAATAAAGTAGTAACATGCAAAATACCTGAAATAAATTAACTATTAGCATCTTTTTTGGGGTACAATTAACAAAGTAAAGGAAATACCCTAAATAATGTTTGATTTTTTGTTTAACAGTTTTGACCCAAGCCTACGTTGTCTTATATTAATATAGTTATATCCTTTTAAAATTATCATTTGCATGAGATGTCTCTTTTTTAGCTTATATGTATTTTTCTTAATATTTATTTCTTTATTTGCCCTATGTGTGTGTATGTGTGTGTGTATGTGAACACCAGTGTCTCTTGCTTCTGTGAAACAATGCCAAGCAAAATGTACATGGGTAGTTAGGGAATTGAATTCTGGCCAGTAGGCTTTGCAAGCAAGTGCCTTTAACCACTGAGCAATCTCCTAACCCTACATATGTTCAAGTGTGAATTGAGCCACGTATGGACAGTGTATGGCTGAGTTTTGTTTTGTTTTGTTTTAAATTTCACCTAGTCACCTTTGCTTTTGACTGAATTTAATCCATGTGCATTTAAGGTACTGAGAGTTTTCTTGATTTACTTTTGTCATTCAATTATTATCACTTCCCCATTAGGACAAACAAAAATATACGTAATAGATGAATGTTGTAATGGATACACCCATTTATTAATTGGAGAGTGCCTGCTCTTTGCTCAATTATAGGTGGAGTTCTACAGCAGAGACTAAAATAGATATGACCTTTGTTTACATTGAGTTGTTTACTGTAGCAAATAAAACAAATAATTCTGTAGAGAAACAAACCTTTAAATGCTAAAAAGAGCTGATTTTATTTAATTTATTTTTAGATCCATATATAATTGTTTAATTTAGAAACCAAAGCTCCAAGAAATTTTCAATTCGGTTGATGAAGAGAAATGTTTCTTTGATATATAAAGGAAAATAGTTCTTGAGCAGTGAAACATCATTTGTTAACACACATTTCAGAAGCCTGTTACTTTGGGATAGTTGGAGTTTTGTAAGATTACTACAATCACCCAATGCAGGCATGATAATATTCCTGGGAATTTCCATTTATTCTAGGTATAAAAAGAAACATTAAAAACGTTAGTCAAGTGTGTATCATGTCATCTTTAGTAAACCATCCCCATTACTACTATAGCCTGAGAAAATCAAATAGAATATATGCAAACAGTTCTACCCAGGTACCTAGTGACAATGTCCTCGCCTGGTCAGTGGCCTTGGAAGTAGAAAAGACAAGATGCATTAGAGGCAGCATTTGAGAGTGAAATAGACAGACAGGAGCTATGGAGATGGGTTCCCAGCAGGTAGAAGAGGAAGGGAGAGAGGAATGTCTTTCAGGAGCTGCATGTACTGCCTCGAATTTTACTCAATAAGACCGTTACTTTCAGCAGAATTAATGTAGATATGAGGTTTTTTAAATTTTTTTATTATCCATAAAAAAATAAAAGGAGAAATAAAAAAAATTTATTAGCCATAATGAGTTACATTGTTTAGTGGGCCAAAATGTACTGGAATATAAAAGTATGTCCATCTATCTACACATATGACTAATTATTGCTTGTGGTGAAGAAACTTTTACTGTGAGCTTGGATTTGTGACCTTGGGAATGTAAGTCTGTGATCATGATTCTTAAAGGATGAATGATAGAGCTCAACCAAACAGCCAAGTGTTCATGTTTTGTCAGAAAACAAAAAAACCAAAACCCACATCCCGATTGGAAGCAGAATCTTGTTTCCTTCCCCGTGGTGTCACATTCCAGACCTGCATCCCTCCAGGAATGCTGCCCAAAGTGAGGAGATCATCAGGCGGAGGATGCAGATTTGGTAGATGACGCACATTAGGAGTGTTTTCAGGAACAATTAAGGCATTGGACTTGTCTCCATTTTTCATAAGCTAGGCACTCCTCAACACTCTAGGGCAAGAAAACAGATAATGAACACTTTGCTCTCAAACAAAATGAGCATCCTTTCGGCAAGGAGCATGCCTCCTCTCTGCATCCCCTTGTCTCTTGAATAGCACTCTATGTGATCAAAATTACGGCTGTGACTGAAGCAACTTCACGTTAAATACAGGAAAGGATAAAACTATGCTTGTTTCCAGCACAGAGCCAAGTGCCTTCCTTGCCAACACGACAGACGGATGTCATAGAAACCGACACCTGTCTCCTACTTGGTATTTTCTTTCCACCTTAGTTTCTCATGCCTGGGAATTTAGGGAGTGTCCTTTAGCCTGCTGAGTACCTATTATGCCTTGATTATTTCCTACAACCAGAATCTTGTGTCAAAAAGCAAGATACATAGTTCCTGGTTTTGCTGATGCAAGATTAGCCGAGTCATATTTGCTGACAGTATTTTGACCTCTCTGCTTAAAAAAAAATCAATGTGCAGTTTTACACAGCTGGAAGCTAGACCCTAATCTTCATTTAATGATTTATTTGGAGTCACCGACTTGAACAAACTGAGCTGCACCTTCACTAGGAAAGTACCCTTTGTTTAAGCAATGCCTCCTTAGTGATAGCAAAACCCGTGAGTAACATGGGCTAGTACAATCTAGAAAAATCTAGAAAAAGGTTTAAAATTCTCGTACTCTTTCATGCACATTTTTAATTCTTCTCACCAACATTTCAGTGAAACTGGCAGAGGAGAGGACAACTTTGTTGATTGACTTCCAATTTCATTTTTTTGTCGTAGGTAAACATTATCAGGAAAATAGCCTAAAGGAAGGCACTTGTAGAGTGAAAAATAAATTGGCTCTTGTGATATATAAATTGGAAAATTGGTCCCGAATCACAGGGAATTCACTGCACATCAGGTGCTTGTGATCAATGACAGCCTGCATAGAACCTTGGTGGCTTCAGGAAACTGCAGAACATTTAAACTTGCCACTCCCATTCATCTGAAGCCACATTTTTATTTGTTTATATTCCTTGAAGTCACATTTTATACCAGACCAATAAATTCCATAAATAAAATCATCAACATTTTGCTTAACAGCATATTCACAGCAAATAAACATATCCTCTCTTTTGATGGGTGGCAATCTATAAATACAGTCTTATTAATTTTATAATAGGTTACTTACTATAACTTTTTTAATAAAGTATCCTAGAGAGATAAATTTGTGTTTATAATATATTCTTATTTGTTCTTAATGGGAGGATTACCACTTTTTTCTCTCTCTGTGTGTGTGTATATGTGTGTGTGTGTGTGTGTGTGTGTTTATAGACTTGTGTGTGTCCTGCCTTCACACATGTGGAGGCCAGAGGAGGATGTCAAATATTGTCTGTCTGTCTGTCTGTCTGTCTGTCTGTCTGTCTGTCTGTCTGTCTGTCTCTCTTATTTCCCTGAGTTTCTCAATGAGCCTGGGCTGTATTTTTGGGCTAGCCTGGCTGAGCAGAGTTGCAGCAATCCTCCTGCCTCTGCTTTCCTCAACACTGTGGTTGCAGCCATCACTTTGCATGCTCAGGTCCTCGTGGGCACCAAGTGTCCTCACCTCCTCAGAGACTTGTGCTCTTGCCACAGCACTGTGTTCATTTTTCTCCGAGGGGACTGAATCGTGGGTTTGCACACAGAATGAGGAGGTTGGCGTCAGAAGAGTGTGTGAGTCCAGTGAAGGGAGGAGAGCAGTGGGAACAGGCATGGAGAATATTTGGACTGCTGTTTCCGAAGTGCTTGAGGGGATGAACTGTTTCAAGCTGAAACGCTTCTTTTGACATTTTCCTGCTTCTGCTCTGCTGGAAGCTCTTCCCAGAAGGTCACCCTGAGTGTTCTTACCAGTAATTGCTGTTGCTATTGAAGGGAAAAGTGTAGGAAACTTCTGAGGCAGAATGCCTGCTGTGGGCTAACGATCCGGGGTCCTCCTTCGAGAAGAGCAGTATTTGTGAAGTTAAATTTTAATATTGATTTGGAAAATAGTAACTTCCACTTTTTTGAGATGCCCCGCCCTTCGAGTTAACATGTGAAGATTCCATGTAGATCATGAGAGAAAGAAACAAATGCCAGGTGGTCATTATCACTTTCAAATGATAGGCGATGAAGATTTTCATGATAAAAATAAAGTTTTAAGACAGATGTGTTCGGGGAGCATGTTTGTTCAATCAACCTGAGTTTTCTCTCTTATGATTATAATATTCTGAGCATCTTCCACTGAGCAATAACAACAAACCTTTTCATGGACTCATGTACCTTTGAAATCATGCCAAATCTGTCATGCTCCAGGTCTGGGTCCGTAATATAAAAATGAGAAAACAGTATGCTTCTCTACTAAAAGAAAATAATTTCATATGTTTGTACTTAAACTATCATAAGGACATAAAATTGAATATTTCTACATCATTTGTATAGGCAATCTGAATCCAGGCAGCACGACTGGGGATTTTAATAAAGTTTCCTTGAAGACACCGAAGGAGGATATATTAAAAATATGGTGATAACTCATAGAGAGAAGATTCAATTAGGAAAATGTTAGAGAGACCATTGAACTCTAATTCAAACAGAAACACATTTTGTTGTTGAATAATTTGCACTTAGATTTGGATCTCAAGAACTGTGAAATTCAATATGGTCTCTGATATTGACTTTTAGTTGTAGGTAATTTTATTAGCCTTTCATATATAACCCTTAGATTCTTAATGTAACATCAGCTTTCAGCGATTTTTATTAAATTGGTTCAAGGAAGGACACGGTATTTTAAAACATCAAGTTATTACAAAGCCTCTCTAATTGGTTTCATACATGTTTTTGTATTTTACATTTGATATGCACTTTATGATTTAATTCAAAGTAATGGCCCAGCTCTATAATAAAGGGTGAAAGAAACCTAATTTCCTTTTTCTGCACTTTGTTGAGCAATTTTGTGCTTCAAACCACTGAATTTATAGCAAGCAAAATAGTAACGTGTAAAAGGTGTTTTCTTTTTCTTCAAAACTTCCCTGTAGAGTAAAATAGTACAGACAGCTGGGTGCTTAAGTGTCATCCTTATTCTTTCCTGAATTAGCATCCATGCTGATAAGAAGTTTGGTGAAACATGGGGTTTGATTATCAAGAATCCATATGATGAGTTTCTTTTTTAAATATTTTATTTATTCATTTTCAAGCAGAGAGATACACACACAGAGAGAGAGAGAGAGAGAGAGAGAGAGAGAGAGAAAGAAAGAGAGAGAGAGAGAGAGAGAAAGAGAGAGAGAGAGAGAGCACCAGGGCCAACACCTTGTGGGTCTGGCTTATGTGGGTCCTGGGGAATTGAACCCCGGGCCTTAGGCACTGGAGGCAAGGGCCTTAACCTCTGAGCCATCTCTCCATCCCCGAATAGAATATTAAAATATGACATTAATTCATTCAAGGGGACAGAGATCTGATTAAGTTACCATCTCTCTACAGTATTTAACTTTGAACTATTTTCAGCACATGATTTTTTAAAATAATATTTTATTTATTCATTTTCAAGGAGAGAGAGAGAGAGAGAGAGAGAGAGAGAGAGAGAGAGAGAGCGCCAGGGCCACCACCTTGTGGGTCTGGCTTATGTGGGTCCTGGGTAATTAAACCTGGGGCCTTAGGCACTGGAGGCAAGTGCCTTAACCGCTGAGCCATCTCTCCAGCCCCCTGACGATGAGTTT
Source organism: Zapus hudsonius (assembly GCA_004024765.1). Taxonomy (NCBI): domain Eukaryota; kingdom Metazoa; phylum Chordata; class Mammalia; order Rodentia; family Dipodidae; genus Zapus; species Zapus hudsonius. The sequence continues at coordinate 12,644 of PVHP010043684.1, forward strand.
CTTTTCTCTTCATTACTCATATTTCTTTGAACCTTGATCTTTATGCTGTCTTAAGTTTTAGCCATTTTGAATAAATTATTTTAAAAACAATCAATATAACTTAGTGTTTCTTTTTAGCAACAAAGTTTTGAGTAATTACATCGAACCCTTTATAATAAAACTAGCTTATAAAGTTATCATTTATTAATCTGACTTGACCACTGCACAGAAGTTATTTACATTTTAATAGTCATCAATTATTAGCAAGAGAGATAAATTCAAGAATAAAATAGACTTACTCTAAACCCTAAGTATGCATGCAGGCCACAATTTGGCTAAAAATGCCTAAAATGTTTCCCTGAAGATGCATGAGATCAATTCCATGTGTGTGTGGGGGGGAGTGGGGGTGTGTGTGCACATGGAGACCAGGAAATATCTCAGGTGCTGTCCAAGTTTTGTGAGGCAAGGCTTCTCACTATCCATTATTTGCTGTCTGGGAAGCCCCAAGGAGTTTCCTGTGTCCCCCTGCCCAGCACTGGGATAATAAACTTGCTTCAACAGGCCCAGTTTTTTTTTTTCTTTTTGTAATGTGGGTTCTGGAGGTCAAACTTGGGTCCTCATTCTTGTTAGGCAAAGATTTTTACCAATAAGACAAGGATGTTTTCCTGAATCTCTCCCCATCCCTCAACTCAATTCTCAAAATACTTGACCTCAGAAATGACTGAAATATTGGAGGAATATGTATGTACATGGTATTCCAACTGTTTCACTAGAGAAGTCTTGTTGGGGTGGGTTAGGGTGTAAAGTGCTTTCCGAGCAAGTCCCTGAACTTGGATCCCCAGTTTCCGTGTGTGATGGTCAAGCTTGGATGTCAACTTGAACTTTTTAGTAACCTTACATTGTGACACATGTTTGTAAATACAGTGATGGGGCAAAGAACCATGGATCCTCCAGGGCTTGCTGGCTGCTTGTCTAGCCTGATACATGACCTCGAGACTCAGTGCCAGCCCTGCTGCACAGGTGAAGAGAAATTGAGCAAGGCACTCCACGTGCTACACATACGTGAACATTCACCTGTGCCCAGACAGACACGTGTGCACACACACATACACACATGTGTATATACATCCAGCATACACACATACACATGCAACAAATATCTGGTGAAATGATGAAAGGCTCATATTTACTGGTTGTCTACTCCCACTTATGAAATACAAAATCTACTGTAAAATATTTGAAATGTACTACTTGTACGCCATTTAAATATTTCTCAATTCTTTCATTCTTCATAATGCATTCAAATGCACAGAACTTCTACAAAGCTATTTATGATTTTCTAAGCCAAATGTAAATCCTCCTTAAAATTCTGTTGTAAAAATGAATGTACTTAAGTTAACTAATAGTCTTGATTCTGGAATTAATTCATTTAGGTGAAAATAATTTTTTCTTTTAAAATTGTAAACTCTTCAAGGGAGGGCTCATATCCTCTTAAAGTCCTCACAGGGCTTTGTACATTGTGAATGGAAAAGATGGAGAAACGGTTCTGTGAATGAAACACATGCATTTATAGGTTATCTTACGACAAATGCATTTATTTCTTCGTCTGTCCAACAATAGCATAATTTTCCAGCATTCAAACTACGCTTAGTCCAAATCCAACTTTAACCACAGCAGATTTATGCCCTGAGTGGAGCCGTAAATTCCTGTGAATATTGATCGTGTTTTGAATAGTGAGACACTCTGGACAATTTCAGTCTTGCCAAGAAGAACAGTTAGAGATGCCCCATCAGAAATCCCTGTG
>PVHP010043685.1:0-14420 GCA_004024765.1 Zapus hudsonius
CTCAGGGGAAATTTTAAGCCAGTAATAAATCAAAACTTTAGTATGGCTTAAATTCCTCTTGAGGTTGCCAAAAATTCAATAAATTCATTTAAGTCATAAAATGCCAAAGGAGAAATGAGCAAGAGTAATGCAAGGCTAGAGCCTGCAGCTGCCCAGCGTTTCTATAGCTGTGAGCAATTCCTAATTACAGATTTATATAATGTCGTCACTAGGAAGGAAGGGCTGAGCATTACATACCATAAGACTATATCAGCAGTTCACTATGCTCTGCTTCTGACACCCTCTGAGAATGGAATTTGCATGTGAGATGTTGGACTAACCCAGGCAGATTCACAGAAGGCACCAAGTTGGCCAAGGATGGGTCCAGCATGTAGGAACCAAATGTGTTGTTGACTTGCTTAGTTTGTATCTGCTCTTCCTGGAGAAGACAGGAATGAGAATCAGATTCCATCCATGATGAAGAAATGCACAGAACTGAAATGTACAGATCACAAGTGAGACAACAGAAAGCCTGCTGCCACTTAAGAATGGACAAGCACTGCTCACTGCTTATGGCTGGATAAGGAGGTGGGGATGGCCAGTGTAAAGGAAAGCAGAAGACACCAACAAAGCTCGCAGAAGAGAATTGCCAGTCTATCTGAGCTCCCCAACAAAGGTCAAGCAACAGATATGCAACTATTGTGCAAGGAAAAAAGCTGCTATATTACATATAATATCAGCTAAATTTTGCTACTTAAATCCCTTTAATTGCATCTTTATTTCTGCTGAGCCATCAGCCAATTGGAAACCACTTTGGGAGTGAGACATCTGAGGCACTGGGAGAGCAAGGAACAAAAAGGGAAGAGAAGCCTACCTAGAGAGTTAGCAATACTTTGTAGGTTCTTCACTTGTTTGCTTTACAGTTTCCTCTGCAAACACCCCCATAACTTCCTACTACCTCAATATGTTCCTAATATGAGCAATTGCTTCATATTCCTGACTGCTTTTTTTAAAATATATATTTATTGTCCATAATGAGTTACATTATTTAGTGGGCAAACCATGAGTTGTTATCCCGAATTCCCCAATTCCTCCCCTCCCCATCCCTGATCAGTTGGATATCCTACTGCTTTTTACGAGGGGACTGGTGTGCAAGTTAAGATAGTCCATGCAGTTTTGCAATGTCTAGGATAAAATTAGGAACTTTGTGCGTGCACACACATGCATGTATATGTGTCTGTGGTGTGCGGCAAGCCCCAGGGTTCCTCCTGTTTCCACATCTAGAGCATGTCATTATGCCTGGCTTCTATGCTAGAGAGCGAAACCCAGGTCCATATGAGTGCACAGTAAATGCTTCACTGACTGAGCCAGTTCCCCTGCTCCACTCTGTGGTTTCTTTAGGTGGGTTCCTTTGCAGAATTTAATGTCAGCGGAAAAAAATTGGCATTCCTCACATCTGGATAAGACTTTTATCAAGTCATAACTCATCCTCTGGCCCACCAATAAGAGAAAGCTCAACTTGATGTCTCTACAATACCTGCAACTATATCAATCTGTAGGAGAGATACAAACCAAACAAAGGCTGAGCCTGCAAGACAGGTGTGTTTTGAAAGATCTTGAAGTTAAGTCCTTCCTGCAGTCTGAACTGAAGCTGTCGGCACTCTGAATTGTCAGCTTGAGATCCATATAATGTGCGCTGCTCAGTTTCCCAGACAAGTGCCTGTTTTTCATCATTCCAGAGGCATCTCAAACTTTGCAAATTGAGAACAGTGTTGTAAAGCTAGAAAACTCAGACAGCTTGTGAGCCTTACATCCTGGGAAATAGCAGACGAGCTAGATGAGAACTTGACAAGTCTTTGCTGTGGTCCATGTTTACCTGTGTCCATGGCCACACTATCCAGAAGAGATGGGATCGTTCATTTTTTCCAAGCTCATGTTTCACCACTGTCAGGAATTTTTCTGCAGATCAATCCAAATGTCTCATGAGCGGAGTCAAGACGCTCTGGCTAAAGACCCTGCTGCTTTCACCAAAATTAGAAATGGCCTCCTTTAGTGGGAATATATGTTACTACCCATAATATATATGACTTATGTATATAAGCTATACATCTGCTGATCCTTCTTATCTTCATCAAGATTAAAAGGAAGAGATAAACATTAGCATGTAATTGGAGTGTGAAGCCAGTGCTTAATAAATACTTGCTGAGACATGCTTAATGCAACTCTGACATGCCCTTACCTGGTCCTGAAACATCATTTGAGAATTAGAACTTGTGTGCTAGATATCCACTTAAGCTGGCAAGAACAAGAAAATGTTATTCCTAGAAATTTGTGACTGTTACCCTTTGACTGCCAAATCTGAAAGTTAAGGAGGAACATCCATGAATTCTTGGCATTTAGAATGATCAAGAAGCCTTCTTTTGGAAACCCAATGCCATGGCTTGAATGTTGGGAACATGTGAGTGTAGGGGATAACCAGTAAGACCTGGAAGTTTTACTGAGCCCTCTTCTCCAAGGAGTACATGCAGCTCTCAGTAACCATTTTTCCTTGGTCTCTCGAGAGCATACATCTGCTTTGAATGATGTCCTGTAACATAGACCTTGATTTCAAAGGTCACACTTCAAAGACTCCTGCTGTTCTCTTTGTGAAAACTCTTTCTTTTTAATACTTGGTTAAAGAACAACTGTGCTCCAGCTGAGATATTTAATTTGGAAAATATGTGATAAGCTTGGCAAATATATCATTTCTCTGCTTCACTCGAGCAATTATCCATTTCATATAAAAACAAAATTAAAATGATAGATTGCATAGGAATATTGTCATAAATTAGTTCATATAACCTAGGGTTGGTGAGATACTTTTTCATAATTCATGTGTGATCAAAAATGTAACCTAACTTAATTCACTGGAGTTAGAGTCACACAGGCCTAGTTTCAAATTGTAATTTGATGCTTAGAATTAGGTAAGATTAGATGATATTGCTACAATCTCTATAGATTAAAATTGGCCCAACTCTAGCATCTTCTTGTGACTCCAGTGATAGCTTGTGGCCATGAGTGTTTTTTTTTCACATTTCTTTTTTTTGGGGGGGGATTCATTATTTTGTTTATTTCATTTTTTAAAAAGTATTTACAGAAAGAGTACAAAAATTTGTGTGGATTTAATGAAAATTAGCTTCTAGCCTTCACTTCTCAAATGCTGTTTATTTTTTTTTCAGTTTTGACTCCTTCACCTATTTGCCCTTTTATTTTATTTTTTATTTTTTTAATTGTCCATAATGAGTTACATTATTTAATGAGCAAACAATGAGTTGTTATCCCCAGTTCCCTAATGCCCCTCTTCCCCATCCCTAATCAGCTGGATATCCTCCTCCCGGGGCAGTCTGGATCAGTCTTTGGGGCTGGGGATCATGGATAGCCTAGGAGTCAGCCTGGTTCCCCTGGCCCTAGTGTGTTGTTACTGAGGGGGGCATGACTCTGGATATTCTCCCCACAAAGGCTCTCACAATCTTTCTGCCCCCTCTTCCACTCAATTCCCTAAGTCATGGTGGGTGAGTATCAAGGCTGCTTTATTGTTGAGAATTTAGGGATCTTTGTACTTCTGCTTTAGGTTGTGTCCAAAATCATTGATGTCTGTCTCACTGGCTTATCCTGTGTTGACTGAATGGCTGTGGCTGTGGGTCCCTTGTTCATCCCATCATTCTCTGTGGGGTTCCATATGGATCCTCCACAGTATTTCTGGAGTGGCTCATCTCTTGCCAGGATGTCAGCTATCACCCTGCGGTTCATTGGTAGGGCTGGATGGACCACAGCTCTCTCCTTGCATACTGAAAGATACAAACACAATCTCCATCGGAGAGTGAGATCAGTATAGGTTAACTGAGATACACATTTCTGAGTTAGCTAGATTCTATTTTTAGTAGCCTGTCCTTCAATCATTTGCATAGTGCATCTCTCATTGGGGGTCCAAGAGTCCAGGTCCCAGTGCATATCACTCTAAGTACCCAGTTCCAGTTAAGGGCTCCCCCTCACTAAGTGGAATATTTGGCCAAATTTAAAAGCTGTTGATTGTCTCCCCCAGGCTTTGGCTCCTCCATTGCACAAGTGTTCCTTTTTTGTTTCGCTGTTCTCTCCCAGCAGGAAGTGTGGTCAGCCTACTGATGGAAGCAGACTGTGTTTCATGCCAGTGGTCTCTGTTTGATCCAGCTATCTTTGACCAGCTTCCCCTGACAGCTTATGCAGTGCCTTCCAGCACTACACTAACTGCCATTTGGGGGCTGGATACCATTCCGGACCTCACAGGGTCTCTGGATGCTGATCAATGGCTTTCTGTGGTTTCTTCAGCAACAGGATATTGCCTCAGGCCTGGGGTGGGCATTCAAGAGCTTTGATAGTATCCTGTCTTGGTTTTGGAACCTCATGGTTCACTTTGGTCAACAGCTCAGTGAGGGAAGGAGCTGATGACTGGTACCAGGAGTTGCCAGACTGATCAATTTTTCACAGGCTTAGACTTCCTCCCCTTCTATTCACAACCCCTCTTGCCAGACAACACCCACTACTTGCTCAATAGCTTACAGTATACTCGTGAGGATTTTATGATTTTGAACCCACTTTGGTTTAGCCTCATGCTTAAGTCATTCCCCTCCCCCGCATCCCTTACACCTCATTCATAACCTCTCACTTCTTTCTACTTGTCTGCGTAGAGTTTGTGGTTAGCCTGGTTAAGGACTGCATATGAGGGAGAATATGTAGTGTTTGGCTCTCTGTTCTTTTGAGAGATCACTTAGTAAGATCTGCTCCAAGTCAGACCATTTTTCTCTAAATTTCGATATGTCATTTTTCCTTTCAGCTGAATAGAATTCCATTGTGTAAATATACCAAAGTTTTGTTATCCATTCCTCCATGGAAGGGCATTTTGGTTGATTCCAATTCTTGGCTATTATGAGTTAAGCTGCTATAAACATAGTTGCACTAATGTCTCTATCCTGAGATGTGACATCTTATAGGTAGATGCCTAGTAGAGGGATAGCTGGGTCTATTGGTAGCTCTATGTCCATTCTGTTGAAGAGTCTCCACAATGCTTTCCAAAGCAGTTGAACAAGCTTGCAATCCCACCAGCAGTGAATGAGGGTTCCTTTTTCCCGCATCCTCACCAACAATTATTGTTATTGGTTTTCTTTATGATTGCCATTCTGACTGGAGTAAGGTGGAATCTCATTGTGGTTTTTATTTGCATTTCCGTGATGCTTAAGGATGCTGAGCACTTTCTCAGGTGCGTAAAGGCCATATGTGTTTCTTTCTTTGTGAATTCTCTGTTGAGATCAGTGCCCCATTTTGTGAGGGGGGAGTTTGAGTTTTTGTTATTAATTTTTTTGAGTTCTCTGTATGTTCTGGAAATTAGGCCTCTGTCTGAGTTGTAGCTGGCAAAAATCATCACCCAGTTTGATAGGGGTCTATTGGCTCTGAGTACGGTGTTTTTGTCTGTACGGAAGCTTTTGAGCCTGATCAGGTCCCATTGGTTAAGTGAATGTTTCGGTTCCAATCGCAAAAACCACATGGTCATCTCAATAGATACTGAGAAGGCCTTTGACAAAATTCAACACCACTTCATGTTCAAAACCCTGGAAAGAAGAGACATAGATGGCCTGTACCTCAATATGATAAAGACAATATACAGATCTCCTAAAGCACAAATCATTCTCAATGGGGAATGACTCAAGAAGTTCCCGCTTAATTCAGGAACAGGACAGTGGTGTCCACTCTCACCGCTTCTCTTTTAACATAGTGCTTGAAGTTCTAGACTAAGCAATAAGACAGGAGAATAGCATAAATGGGATACAAATCAGAAAGGAAGAAATCAAACTGTCCCTCTTTGCAGATGACATGATCCTATATATATTAGACCCAAAGAACATTATCAGTAAACTCCTGAAGGTGATCAATGCCTTCATCAGAGTAGCAGGATACAAAATTAACACACAAAAATCAGCAGCCTTTCTATATACAGAAGACAAACATTCGGAAAAAGACATCAGAGAAACTGTCCCGTTCTCTATATCCTCAAAGAAAATCAAATACCTAGGAATATCACTAACCAAGGTAATGAAAAACTTATATAAGGAAATTATTGAAACACTCAAAAAGGAAATATAGGAGGATGTGATAAAATGGAAAGACATTCTATGCTCATGGATAGGGAGAATCACTATAGTAAAAATGGCAATCCTGCCAAAAGCAATCTACAGATTCAATGCCATGCCAATAAAAATCCCATCCTACTTCTTCAAAGACATAGAGAAAATAATCTCAAAATTTATTTGGAAGGGCAAAAGACCTTGAATAGCTAAAACTATTCTGAGCAAAAAAAAACTTACGCAGGAAGTATCACCATACCTGACTTTAAAACATACTACAAAGCCATAGTAACTAAAACAGCATGTTATTGGCAGAAAAACAGACAGACTGACCAGTGGAATATAATGGAAGACCCCACCTTTAAAGAAGGTAACTTCAGCTAGTTGGTCTTTGACAAGGGTGCCAACATGTATGCTCGGCTAAAGATAACATTTTCAACAAATAGTGCTGGACAAATTGGATAAACACATGTAAAAAATGAAAATAGACCCACTCCTTTCACCGTGCACTAAAATCAACTCCAAATGGATTGGAGACCTCAATATTAACCATGTAACCCTAAACACCCTGGAAGAAAAAATAGGAGAAACCCTACATGAGATAGGAGTAGGGAATAACTTCCTGAGCATGAGTGTTTTTGAGTTTCAAACATCTATACTATAACTATGTTTTTTTCCAGAAATATTATGTGTTGAATGAGATAGCATATCCAAACTCTCTCAGACTATACCTGGCACATGGAATGCGCACAGTAAACTCAATCTTTATCACTGATGGCACACAAAAGTTAGTTTTTTTTTCTTTCAGAATATCATTTATATAAGCATATTCAATTTGAAAATTAAAAGAAAATTCCAATAATATGGGTGTGGTTCAATATTATCTCTGTTGAAGTGAGAGTACTTATATCTTAGTGTGGCTTAAACCATATCTAGCTATGTGAGTAAGGTGTTAAACAAAGAACATTCTTAGATATGGTTCTTTCTGTTTATGGAATCTCTTTACTTTTTGAGTCAGAATTTTTTAAATAATGGTGGCATAGAATATCAAAGAATAGACCACCATTTGAAGTAAGTTGTCAGCAATTCAAAAGACTGAGATTAATACAAGAGCAGGTTTCAAAGTCTGACTGAAGAATCTCACCACAGGAAATCACTTCACTGAATTTCATACATACTTTATATCAGTTACCATTTTAACTGTCTAGAATCACCAATCCATCTTTTGTCTAGATATGAAATTATTGACTTAATTTAGACTAAAGAGGTCTTTGGTTTACTACTAGTGACTTTCTTGTTACTAAGTGAACCTAGAAGGTTTTGATATGCTCTCTAAAATCATGTGTAAACATGATCTTAGTATATTTAATGATTCATTGCTCATACAGATTTCATATATGTGATCATTTGTAGAGCTAGAGGAATCCACATGTTCTTTATAGGACATTTAATTCCTATATAATATGAATGAATATTAAACATTAGAATTTGAAAAGAATCTGTTGAAATTCCATTAATATTTATAACTGATCTGTGGGACTAGGGGAATTATTCAGTATAAAATATTGCAAATTCATGTTTGTAAAAATGGCACATTGTTGAATTTAAAATAATTTTTCTCTTTGAAATAGATTTCTATTACAAATATTCCTAGTGAATTATTTACTGTTGTATTATTTAATAGCATCAGGAAAGGCATTTTGAACCTAAATCAATTGAAGCTAATTAAGGTTTTATTAAAAATTACTTCATTTTATTAAAAATGATTCATTCTATACCTGTACAATTCATTTAATCATATACATATAAGAGATTAGGTATAATGTATGAGCAAGTTATTTCACCTTTGAAATTTCTGAATCATAATTGATCTTGAGAGTGTCTGCAGACCAGAGAGATGCCATACTAAGAGGTGTGTGTGTGTGTGTGTGTGTAGACATTTTTGAGAAAAGGTGTCCCTGATATCCCTAGTTTCTTAAATGGAGCTGATGGCTTCAGAAAAAACTAAAAAGGATCACTATTGTATTATAAAGCGATGGATATCATAGATTTAAAACCTCTACTGAATTATGGAAGAATGTCATTCTATGGTTGTGAATAACTTTTGTATATATCTATGAATTATTCTGTAAGTTATTGAAAATCAACAGAAAAAGAAAAAAGTGCTCAAAACTTAAAGTGCCTATTTGTTCCTTTTTTCACTATATACCTAATAGTGCTTTTTAGCAGTAGACTTGCTAAAATGCCGAGATCTAATCTTTTTTTTTCTGTCAAAATGTAACAGGAAGGGTAGTTCCATTCATCTTTTCAGGAAAGGAAATAAGAATGTCCACAGTAACTCAGTAGATTTCCTCTACAATAAAAAGGGACAGGAATGTTTTGACATTATCATAAATAAAAACTTCACCATCTGATTAATCCCAGCTTTTAAAATTCAACATTTTATAATGTCAAAGCTAAAACTTCTCTGTAACGAACCATATGAGGTAGGGCAAAGCTTTTGGCCAAATCTTCCAGCCCAGAGAAATATCACACCCATTCCAAGAGTCCTTTGAATGACAGCAAATCTAAAGCAGAACCCAACTGTGAAACTTCAGTGATGAAGTGACATTGTGCGAAGCAAACTTGCACCCTGGCTCAAGGGGAAACCTTGCCTAAGTCAGAAAAACTGTCCAAGCATAATACAACATAACCCAAAGTTCCATACAGGACACACTGCTGGCTAGGCCAAAGAAACAACACAAAATAAGGGGTGGCAAGTATTGAGAAAGTGGACTTATCATCAGAGAAAAGGAGGGCTTTTTTGCACTGTGTACAGAGCACTGCGGGTGACAAGAGCCTGAAATCCAAATGAAAGTTAGATGAATTCCTCTGCTCTCAGACCTGAGGACGGCCCAATTACACAACCATTGAAACCTTCTGTTCTTCCTTTTGGCAGTGTAAGAAAGAGCTGTAACAGGCTGCAAATCTCTTCGTATCCTGGGATAAATAGATGTTTTCATAAAGCTTGGGTGGTCTTAGACAAAGAACAAAACATCTAAACAGTTCCAGAAATATAGGCAGTCCCACTAAATGTGGCTTTAAAAAAAATGGGCAGAATCTATGGAATTTTAAAATAATTAATGGAGGGAAAATTGAGAAAAATGCATTCATCCCTGACAGAACGTACAAATCAGAAATAGTTCTGAAAGTTGTTTTGCCCATTTTTATTGTAAAATCAAGCCTAACTAATCTTCCACCCTGGCTTTTGCCTTCATGATGGCTCTCTCCCAGTTTTCTGAGAAATGGAGCCACCAGCACAAATCAGGAAACACCTTTGGTTTCTTCCTCTCCTTTACTTCAGTGAACAATATGTAGCTAAATCAAACTGACTCTGCTTCTAAAATAGACTTTAAATCATATCTCTTCAGTGTCATTTGACTGCCAAGGCACTATTTGCCTCAACACTTGACACTTACCTTCTCCAGTTTATGCTTTTTTATTAAATAGTTTTATTCACTTCCAAGGATGAGGGAGCGAGACAGAGTAGAGAGAGAATGGGCATGCCAGGGCCTTTTGCCACTGCAAACGAACTCCAGGTGCATGGTCCACGTAGTGCATCAAACAACTGCATTTAACCACTGAGCAATCTCTCCAGCCTGCTTTTCCCCATTTTCTTTTCTTGTTTTTAACTTTCTGTTGATAGATCCCATAATTATAGACCATAAACATTATGATTATAGACCATAAACCCTCCCTCATATCTTTTCCCCCTCTCAATTAGACTCTGTTTTGTTTCAGTGTCATCATCTTTTCCTCCCATTATGTGTAGGTATTATCAGGCACTGAGAAGTCTAAAAGATTGTGTTCTAAGCAGTCCTACCCTTCCTTTGGCTCTTACAATCTTTCTGTCACCTCTTCCGCAATAGATCCTGAGCCTCAGGAAGTGTGATAGAGATGTCCCAGTGCTGAATACTCCACCACCATTTCTTCTCAGCACTATGGTGTCTTATCCCAGTGGTCACCACCATCTGAAAAAGAGAAGCTTCTCTAGCTAAAAGTGAGAGTAGCAATGTTATATGGGTATGCTCATTTTTAAAAATCCTTATAAGGCAGTTTGGTGGGTATAATATATGCATTTAGCCAGACGATAGGAGGTGTTACTCCTCTGGGGGCCTCATGACCTCCCTTGACTTAGCCTTTTGACTAGATGTTCTGTACCAGGCATGCTTTCCCTCCCTTGGAGCGAGCCTCCAGTCCAATCAGAGAGCAATTTGTTTCCCCTACAACAGACATTCCACTATTGCTCCAGTTGGCACATTTGGCCTGGCTGGCCAGTCTGATAGCTTGCAAGGTTCACTGCTGTTCACCACCATTAATGACTTTTCTCTCCCATAGGGCTACATGCAGCCATAGCTTTTTGAAACTGTCAGGGAAGGAGTTTTCACCTCAGCTCCAGCTTGACTTCTCAGTGACCTGCAGCCAAAGCATAAGGGATCTTTAGCAGTAGGGTCTTACCATCTCATTATGGTGGGCAAGCAAGAGCCTTGGTAATGGCCTGTAATATTTGGGGGCCTCAAGAACTTCACTGGCCAACAACTCACTGGAAGGTAATTCATTGCTGCCGCTGAAGTTTTTCTTATATGAGGGAGAACTTGCAGCAGCATTTGTTTTCTGGGCCTGAGTTACCTCACTTAGTATAATTATTTCCACTTCCATCCATTTCCCTATGAATATAATAATTTCATTTTTCTTTAGTGCTGAATAGTAAGTACTCCATTGTATAAATGAACCAGATCTTCATTATCCATTCATCAGTTGAGGGACATCTAGGCTGGTTCCATTTCCTAGCTACTGTAAATAGAGCCACAGTAAACATGGAGGTGCAAGTATCTCATTTGCTGATTTTTGGTTTGTCTTGTTCTTCTTTTTCCAAGGCCTTAAGGTGAATCATTAAGTTTCTTACTTCTGACCTTTCTAGTTTCTTAATATAGGCTATATATAGGCTCAATAAAACTATAAATTTCCCTCTAAGGCCGCCTTCATTTTGTCCCAAAGGTTTTGATATGTTGTGTTTTCATTTTCATTTGAGTCTATGATTTTTTTATTTCCTACTTGATTCCTTCAATGACCCATTCATCATTCAGTAGTGTACTGTTTAATTTCTATGAGTGTATACTTTAATTCCATTGTGATAATAGAGTACAGGGAATTATTTCAATTTTCCTGAAATTGTTAAAATTTGCTTTATGTCCTAACATGGTCAATTTTAGAGAATGTTCCATGTGCTACTGAAAATAGTGTGTTTTCTTTGGTATTTGAATATGGTTTATATTTTCCTATTTTCTCATGCATGGGCTTTTCTTTCTCTTCAGGCTGAAGGATCCCTTCAAGTATTTTTTGTAGAGCTGGCTTTGTATAAATATATTCTTTTAGTCTGTCTTTGTTGTAGAAAGTCTTTATTTCTCTTTCACTTGCAGTGGAGAGCTTTGCTGGATGTAATAACCTTGGCTGACAGTTTTTTGTTTTTTTTTTCCAGAACTTAGAGTACACCATCCCAAGCCCTTCTGGCTTTTAATGTTTGTGTTGAGTAATATGCAGTTATTCTAGTGGGCTTGCCTTTATAGGTTACCTGTTGCTTCTCTCTAACTGCTTTCAAAATATTTTCTTTAGAGCTGCACATTCAGTAGTTTAATTATAATATGGCATGGAGAGGTTCTTTCCTGGTTTTGTTTGTTTGGTGTTCTAATTGCTTCCTGTATCTATATTGATACCACTTTCTCTATGTGGGGGAAATTCTCTTCTATTATTTTGTTGAAAATATCTACCATGCCCTGAGAGTGAAACTTCTCCTTCCACTATACCCTGGGATTCTTATGTTTGAACTCTTCATAGTGTCACGAATGTCTTGAAATTCCCCTTCATGCTTTCCTATTGGTTTGTCCTTCTCTCTGTTGGACTATTTCGGTTCTGACACCTTGTCTTCCAGTTTGGATATTCTCTCCTCTCCTTGGTCCATTCTGTTGGTGAGATTTTCTGTGGAGTTTTATATTTGACTGTGTTTTTCACTTCTAGAATTTCTTATTGGTGTTTCTTAATGGCCTCTATTTCCTTATTTGTATCTTCTGTTGACCTCCTCATTTCCTTAAATGGTTTCTCATGTTCTCCTTCTGGAATTTGATTTCCTCTTAGATTTCTTTGATCATCATTATAATCATTCTTTTGAATTCTTTGTCAGACATTTCATCTGTCAGCCTCCCTGAAGGTCATGGTGGATTTATAGTTTTTGGTGGAATTATATTATCTAGATTTTTTTTGAATTTTTTGTATTATAATGTAGAGCCTTTTACAACTTGAGTTATTCAGTTCTTGGGTTTCCTAATTATCTGCTGTATTCTTAGACATGTGGATCAGCAGTTATATATCCTCAGGGTAGGAGCCTACAGTGCCAAGTGTGGCTCTTTTATTACTCACCAGAGTGACCACAGAGGTGACCCAATGAGTTGTAGTTTTCTGGTATGTAAATATTCTAGTAGGCTGAGTGGGACAAAATAGAATTCTAATATGCAAATGGGCAATATATCCACATAAACAGAACCCCCACAAGGTATTTATGGAAAGGCTGGGATTAAACAGATAAGCTTAAAGCCAAACTATCTAAGGGTGTATATGAACTCACACCCTTAATTCTGGAGACTGAGAGTAAGATTTCTGGTTTATGCTAGGTTCCAGGTCAGCCTGGGACTGAGTGAGACCCTGCCCCCAAGACAGACAGAAGGTAGAGACAACAAAGTACTATGAATCAATAAATATCAAATGTGACAAATTCCTTTTTTTAAAGGAACCTTCCTATTAAGATTGGTCATGCCTACCAGAGGTGATTAATCAATCAACTTTAAATGACCCTCTAGCTCTTGTGATGGCCTCTGGTCTCACTCAAACTGAGTATGAATGAGGCTGACACTCTCTTTGTAGGCTGTGGGCTGGCTGTGTCCGTGAATCTGCTGTTCAGATCAGCTGTGCTGGGTGTGTATGGTGCTGGGTGTGTATGGCTCTGGGTGTTCTGGCTCCAATTGCTCCAACTGCTGGTCCAAGGCAGGGGTGAGAGGAGAAGTTTCTCCCTGTGGCTCTGGTCACACTAGCTCAGGCTGGTTCCAGGCCAGTGTAGCAACTCTTCCAGTTTATTCTTCATGTAGCCAGAATGGTTTTCTAAAAGCCATATCATCCCTTTGCATGTAGGATTAAATTCCAAGACCTTAATATGATCTACAAGGTACTATGTGACCTAGTACAGGGGTAAAACAATTTTTTCTATAAATGCCAGATAATAAATATTTAAACTTTGTGGACCATACATTCTAAAATACAACTACTCAGATCTACTGATGTAACCCAAGTTATACATACTGTATAGTGAGATGAGCATGGTTATGATCCAATAACACTTTATTTACAAACCCAAGGATGGGGAAAATTTGGCATAAAAAGCATAGTTTGCCCACCACTGCTCTAACATATGCCTGTATTACTAGCTGCTTCTCCTCAGCCAACTTAGTCATCTTTCACCAGATGAGAATTTTTCCAATTTCAAGACCTTTTTTTTCTATTTTTTTTTTCAATTTTGAGACCTTTGTCCATCTGTTCTCATTGTCCAGACTTCCTCAGTTGAATTGTTACTTCTATGGAGATTTTATTTGTTTGTTTGTTTGTTTGTTTCATTTGCTGGTTTGGTTTGGTTTGTCTTTGCAACCAGGGCATCATTGTGTCATCTTGGCTGGTCCAGAACTCCCCATGTAAACTAAGCTGACCTGAAATTTTCAGCAGTCCTCCTAACCTCCCACTCCCACCTCTCCCAGCACAGGTCATGGGCGGCCAGAAGTCATTTCTGAAGTGTATTTAATTGGGTTGTCCTGTTGTGCTCTTTTATGGCACTGTTGTTTCAATTTTCAGTAACTATACCTGGATCTGTGTGATCATTTATTTAGTGTCTATATTACTTTCCAACTTCAGTGGTCCATAGAGGAATCTGTCTGCTTATCTTGCTTATTGCCACTTAAGACAGTGCTTAATATATAGTCAATTCCCAGCAAAGTTATCCCTCCTGATAGATGGAGAAGTGAAAATGTTTTATGAAGTAAAACAGCTCTACGACTATTTCAAAACAAAGCCACAATTTCAGAAGCTCCTGCAAGAGATAACCCATACGGAAGAAACAAGAAATCTTCCTCAGAAGAATACCAGAGTTCAGACACGACAATCACAGTCAGTGGGCTAATAACAACAGCAGAGATGAAACCCTCATTATCCCTTCATCATGGCAGGGCTCAA
>PVHP010043686.1:0-14430 GCA_004024765.1 Zapus hudsonius
CTTCAGCAAGCCTCCAAGGCACTGGCTTGCTCAAGGGAGGTGTCCATCAGGCCCAGAGAAGGAGAAAGTCCTATCCACCAGCTACTGGTAAAGGACCCAATGCAGCTGGGGCAGAAAAGGAATTTGCAGTACCTGTGAGGCTGTGAGGAGAGATTCCCCTACAAAACTCAACACGCCAGTTCTGATGGATGACGCGGCCATAAGCAATAGTCTTGGTTAGACGGTCTGGGCGGCACAATGACATTGCATTTGCCACCATGCACGGCCTGGTTGAGGAAAAGACCGATTCTTGCCAGTGTCCCATCTCGTCTGTCATCTGGACGGACTGATTTTGTGGAAAGCAAATCTTGGGACCTGCGATGGTTATATGTTGCTGCCACAACATGCCTGTCCAAAGTCCTTCAGGAAGAAAGGTTGAATTCGGCTCACGGTTGGAGGTTAAGCCAGAAAGGCGAAGCTGGAGGCAGCTGGTCACATTGTGTCCACAGTCAGGACGCAGAAAGCGACGCTGGTGCTCAGCTCTTTCTCTCCTTTTTATTTAGTCTGGGACCACAGCCCACATTTAAGGATGAGTCCTCCCCTCTCAGTTAGACCAGTCTAGAAACTCCCTCACAGACAGGCCCAGAAATGTGTCTCCATGGTGATTCTAAATCCTGGAAAGTTGACAACAGAGATGCACCATCACGGGCAGGAGAATATTTAGAAGTTAAGCAATAATTCCACGCATTCAAAATTCACACACATTTTTTTCTTTTAAAATTACTGTCATCTCACTGATTTATGATCAACCCAAAGCTTTGTTTGGAAACTAGCTCACCAGGTACAAATCCTGGCCTCACGGTAGTAGAGTGTTACTCTGGGGAGATCGGTTAACCTCTCTGGACCTCAGCTCTTTCATCTTGAAGTAGGGATGAGAGATTTTACTTGGTGTGGTTCTGGTGAGGATTAACTGAGTTAACATATGTCAAAATATGATACCCACGTGAGGTTCATCAAGAGCCCAGCCTGCACTCTCACTACTGTGTTCTCTTGTTTTTGCCTTGACTAAGGACTGTCTGGAATGTATGCGATCCCTGCATCGCACCACCGGCTGTGTCTCCAGCAGCCACTTCCTCCTTTCAAAATTTTTACTCTAAATTCTCAGGCACCACTTTTGTCTCTTTTTCATTCTACGTTTACTTGAATAGATCTGATCTTTTACTGATTTCTCTCCTCTGCAACCTTTGAATCTTTGCTTATTTAAAGTCTCTGCAGGGCTGGAGAGATGGCTCAGCGGTTAAGGCACTTGCCTCCAGTGCCTAAGGCCCTGGGTTCAATTCCCCAGGACCCACATAAACCAGACCCACAAGGTGGTGGCCCTGGTGTTCTCTCTCTCTCTCTTTCTCTCTCTCTCTCTTTCTCTGCTTGAAAATGAATTTTAAAAAGTTCTCAACAATTAAAAAAATAAAGTTTCTGCAGTATTTGGGCATTCTCTTTTTTAAAAAAATATTTAATTATTTATTTGAAAGCAGAGAGAGAGAGAGAGAGAGAGAGAGAGAGAGAGAGAGAGAGAGAGAGAGAGAGAGGAGTGAATGGGTAGGCCAGGTTCTCCAGCTACTGCAAATGAACTTGAGATACATGGGCCATTTTGTGCAAATGGCTTTTCGTGGGTACTGGGAATTTGAACCCACATCATTAGGCTTTGCAGGCAAGTGCCTTAACCACCGATCCATCTCCCCAGTCCCACTCTCTTTTTTATTTACTGATTTTTGAATATGTAGAGGGTATGTGTGTAATGTCCTTTATGGCCTAACTCAGTGATTCCCAGGTAGGATTTTACACCCACACAAACACACACACACCCACCCACACACACACACACACACACACACACACACACACACACACGAGAGGAGAGGGAAGCTGAATCAGTTACTTTGCTCCTTGCTGTGACCAGAGAAGCTTAAGTTTTGAGGGGATCTATTCCTTCACGGTGGGAAAGACATGGCAGCTAGGAGAAAGAGACCAGCTGGCACATTGCAGCCACAGGCAGGAAGCAGCCAGAAAGGACAGGAGGTGAGGGGGGCTCTAAAACCTTCAAGTCTACCCACAGTCTCATGTCCTTCCTAGCAGCGTCCCCAGCTGGGGTCCAAGTGTTTAGAAACACGAGCCTCTGGGGCATTTCTCCTCCAACTAGGACACTTGTGAGGATCCAGTGTAGAAGTCGAGCAATTTGCCAAGGATTCCATAATGTTTCCCACGGCAAAGAATTACTGGGTGGAAATGTGTAGCGTGTCATGTAGCCTCAGAAGACTCCTGCTTGCTTCTGTTACATGCATGTGTTCATATGTGCAAAGGGCTGAACACAAAGGCACTCTTCCCAGAAGTGGGGCCCATAGGTGCCATCCAGGCACCACCCTCTGTCAGGGGCGAAAGCCTTTGGGGGCCTTTGGAGGCCCAGCCTGGCTTAGTGTTGGACGGCACCTGACAGCCTGCCAAGAGGGGCTTGGCTTCATGAATTTCAGGAGGGAGTCCTGATTGGCTCTTTGCACATCATGCCCACAGGTTCTTATCATAGACCAATAAATAGCTCCCTGATTGGCCAGGAAGCTCTATATATACTGCCTCGTTCCCCACAATAAGGAGACACCTTCTTCAACCCACAAGCTGTGTGTGTGTGTGTGTGTGTGTGTGTGTGTGTGTGTGTGTGTATTTATATGATCACTGCCCTCCGCGGGTGGCTGGGCAGTGATAGCCCTCACCAGCAGAGTCCTGTGAAACGGATTCCTATGCTCCTCCTCTTCCTCTTGGCTCCATTACACCAGTTTTGTCTCCCGAGCCAAACCTGACCCTTCCTTGCTCATGCCTTTGTCTTACCTCAAACCATCCTTATCCTTCCCAGCTTTGAGTGAAGACTCGCTTCTTACCATCCACGTCCAGTTTAACAACGTTCCTCCAAGAGCCCTGCCAACACCTCCAAAGCTGCAGTTGAGACACTCAGTTCCTCTCTGTCCCACACGTCACTGTCACCGTCTACTGCACATCTGTTCCTACAGTCACCATCTACAGTTATGTGTGTGTGTGTGTTTCCATGCTTGTTTCTTTCCCCTTCCAGCAGAGAGTGCTGAGGCTTTGTTCCGTTCATCTCTGTATTCCCAGGATGCAGGGCAGTGCTTTGAACACAGCAGCTGATCGATGTCTGCTGAATGAAATAAATAAAGACTGTGCCCTTTTTTTTCACATAAACGAGCAGATTTTGTGTGTGGGGGGGTCTTTAATATATGGGGAAAGGGAAGATGAGAAGAAGCATCCTTTGGAAGTAACCTCCTTTTAGAGCAATGTCTATCCACATGTACTTTGACTTGGTTATCTTGTCATATGGTAAACTTGCTATTCTAAATACCCTTCTTTTTCCTTCTAGTATCGACCCTTTCTGTGGCCTTGGCATGTACTCATAAGGAAGCTAAAAATATGCTTCTTTGGGCTGGAGAGATGGCTAAGTGGTTAAGGCACTTGCCTGAAAAGCCTAATGATCTGGGCTCACTTCCCCAGTACCCGAGTAAGCCAGACGCACTAGGTGGTGCACGCATCTGGAGTTCATTTGCAGTGGCTGGAGGCCCTGCTACGCACGTTCTCTTTTTCTTTCTTCTCCCTGTCTCTCTCCACATGCAAATAAATAAAAAATACAATTTTGCGCATGGAGAATGGCTAGGATTGAACCCCTGACTTGGTTTTATTAATCTAGTATCGTCATCTGTGGTCTCTGTCTGGGTGTTTCCAGATTCTGGGCATCTTCTTCAGAGAATTGGCAACATGCACTTGAAACGTGAAGCAGCAAGAAGTGTTATTTGAAGGCAAAGCAAGAGTGCAAGGGTTGATTCGCTGCCAAGAGAGTCAGTGGGCTCCTTGGGTGAGAGAGAGAGAACTCAAGGACCCCGGTTATTGTATGGGGCTTCTTGTGTGAGCTCGAGCAGAGCAGGAGGAGGAGCTGGTTCCTAGGGAATAGAGATTGGGTGGCTCTCTGATTGATGGACAGACTTGGGTTATGCAAACTTACCAGGCATGTCCTTTCCATCCTCCGAGGGCCCAATCATGCAGAGGGATCCTCCCCAATGTGTACTCAGAGGACATGGTTTGCCTTACCACACATACACCCCAAACCAGTCTAGATTTGATTGGCCCATCTCCCGTGGTTTCAAGATGTTTTTCAGGAAAAGTTTGAACAGAAATGGGTAATTATTAAGAGCTTCTAAGGGGAATGATGATGCATCGTTTAAAGGAGGCCTATGTGCAGTTTGGTACAGGTGGGCGTCCCAATCACTAACAGGTTGTGAGGTGCATTGATAGGAAAGAGATGTGTTTACTTCCCAGTGCCAACAGCATCCCATGATGCTACGCTCTTCCCTGTCTGAATCAGTACTGTCGCCATTGTGAGAAAGTAGCTAAGGAGTCCTTGGATCCAAGTCCAGATTCATTAACCACTTTGGAGCTCTGACAAAGAGAGTTTCTTTTACAGGGTGGGAAAATACTGTGGTGTGTCAATCTTTAATTGAGGTAATTAAAAGTCAAAACCAGTGCATCGCACTACAATGTGAGTAGACTCAGTGTGTAAGATTCAGACATTCCCCTTGGTGTTCTGGATGTAGAGACACTCCTCTGAGTTTACTTTTGTAGCTGCTGTTTTTGGATCAGTGATTCATGTAATTTCAATACAAGACTCACCTTCAGAGACATCTCAGATGAATTCCTAAGCCCCCAGATTTTTACTCAAAATGACAGTGCCAGACATTTCCAAGAAAAGGAAGATGTCTGTGTTGAATAAGTTGTCTCTTGGGGCAGGGTCCGCTCCCCATAGAAAAGGAAAAACCATAGTAAATAAAGAGCCTTTGGGCCAGGGAGATGGCTCAGTGGGTAAAATTCAGGCCACAGAAATCACAGGGACCTGAGTTTGATCCCTAGCACCCACATGAAAACAAGCTGCGATGGTTAGGTTTTGTTGTCGACTTGATCTCTTTAATTATCTTGGGTGGGTCTCTGAGGATGTTTGCAGGAAGGCAGCCTCTCAGTAGGGGCAGGATATAAGGAAGCTCAGGAGAGCTAGAAGTAAACATCCTTTCCCGTGTGGGCAGTGCAAGAAGGAAATTCCAGAGACTCAGGAAGCCATTAAGTCTGGGGATGGATTGTAAGACCCCACCCTAAGGCTATATAAAGGGGAAGAAATTCTCTCCTTGACCCTCCTGCTTGTTTGCTGTTCTGTGTGTGGTGTTGGTGATGGGTTTCTCTCTCTGCTCGGACCTGTGAAAGAGGGCCAGCCTCTTTCGCTGTTACGGAACTTCCCCTCATCTGTAGTTTCAATAAATCCTTTCCTCCCTCAAATTGTTTCTGGTTTGGAGATTCATCCCAGCGGTGTGTGGCTGATTACGATAAAAGCCATGGTGGTATGTGCCAGGAATTATAGCTGTCAGAAGGCAGAGACGGGCGACTCTAAAGGGCTTGCAGGCAAGCTGACCCAGTGAAGTCCGAGAGCTCTGTGGTCAACGAGAGCCCTTTTCCAGAAGACGGAAGGAGAAAGGTCGCTCATGTCAATCTCTGCCTCCCTGTGCACCTGTGCACCACATATGTGAGCACACACACACGCATGATCACGCATGCACATGCAAGAACTAGAAAGAGAAAAAAGATATGAAAGAACCTTCAGCAAAGACCCCTGGCCGAGACCAAAGCCTGTCTCAACATTATCCTATTTGGACTCAAGTCATTCCCTCCCCCCCAGTTTCAGACGTAGAGAAGCCAGATTAAGATGGCTGGAGTTTCCACTTACTGGATGAGAATGCCTGACATTGAGCAGCTCTGTGAGAAATCATTACTAACATCTGAAACGAGAATCTGAAAATTCTTAGTTGTTGTGTGTCTGTGTGCCACCAAGATGACCTCCCACGCCAGGCTCGGGAGAAGCCAGCTCTGCTTGAAATAACAAAATTACAACACTTGGAGAAAAGTGCAGGGGCTCAGAAATGAAGTTCAAGAATTCAAGTCCATCAGGCAAGACAGAGAGTCAGAAAATCTCAGTCTAGACATCCCGGGGGAGAAGAGGGCGACGGGGTCGGAGGTGCCCACAGTAGTTGTGCTATAAATGGCAGCTGCCGCGGGCGGCAGAGATTTTTATTCCAGGACTAAAAGGCAACTTCGGCTGTAGATTTGTGTAGGTGAGGGACTCAGTACAAATTTCCTTCCAGATTCCTGCGTCACAGACTCTCGAGAGTCTTTGAAAATGGGAAGGCACAAAATTGGAATATACATTCCAAGGGTTGGGAGGGAGGGGTGTGAAAATGGGAATTCTCCTTGGGGTGTTCTTGCCTCTGTCACTAGCTAGTAGGAGTCTTAGTGCTGACGAGCAAATCACCAAACCCTTTGTGGTCTGTGGAACCTTCCAGTCACTCCGGTGGAAAAGTACCATGGCCTCGAATTCCTAGGGTCTCTCCCAGGAGAACTAAAGTACCTTCCTGGTGTTTATTCTCCCCTGGGAATATGACCTCTTAAATGTTAACATTGAAGCCTACGGAAGGGCCCAAAATGGAAGTGTGATGGTTAAAGTCTGGTTGTCAACTTGACAGTATTTAGAATCATCATGGAAACAAATTTCTGAGGCTGTCTGCTAGGAATTTTCTAGATTATGTGAAGTGAGATGGGAAGACCCACCCTAAGTGCATAGCAGCAGACCACACGGGCTAAGGATCCAGACTGGATAAAAAGGAGAGAGCTCGCTCGCTGAGTGTGGGTACTCCCTGTTCTCCGCTTCCTGCCCTTGGATGCAGGCTGACCCCTCTGCTCCCACGCCTCCCTGCTCTGATGGACTGTGACCTTGACCTCTGAACCAAAATGAACCTTTCCTTCCTTAAGTTGCTTCTGGTCAGGTATTTGGTCAGAGAAACAGGTAACGTGGGTGAAACATGAAGGAGGAGAATATTTGAACTAAGTAGCTGACCATATATCAAGAAGGCTGACCCTGCAAAGGCAGGCACTGTGACTCAGCCTGAGGAAGGAGGCCCCATCTGTCTGTCCTCAATATGTGGCAGAGAGAAGTTGGGCACGTGGGAAGGAGCTGCCTGTGCACCAGCCTCTTCTTTGGTTTTTATTATCCATAATTACATACGTTGTATGAGCCAATCTTGTGATGGTGGCCCCATTACATTCCTCCCTGTCCCCAACCCACTGGGAACCCTCCTTGTGGGCATACTGGATCAGTCCCTGGGGTAGGGGTTATAAATAGCACAACAGGTAGCCAGGTTCCCCCCTCCTGTGTGCTGTTGCTGAGGGGGGCAATGTCTCTGGATGTTCTCCCCCACCATGGCTCTTACAATCTTTCCACCCCCTCTTCCACTCAGTTCCCTGAGTCATGGTGGGTGAGTTTTAAGTCTGCTTTATTGTTGAGATGTTAAGTATGCATGTGTTTGTGTATGTGTGTGTGCATGTGTTTGTATATGTGTGTGTATGCATGTGTGTATGCGTGTGTTTGTGTATGTGTGTTATGTGTGTGTGTGAGCCATGAGCTTTATCAGGGCCGCCTGCATGAGCGTGGGTTGGGGACCATTTACTAGCTAGAGCAGGGTATCTTCCCAATGGCTGCACCAATTAATAACACGCCTCGCCCTGTCCCCTCCCCTCCCTTTCACTGTCCCTCCTTATGAAGGGATGACATCGTCTACAGGATCCAGTCTCGTTCAGAAACCACAGTTGCAGTGGGTTCATGAGTACAGTCGCCTTGTCAGCCACGTTATGTCATAAAGCAGTGTCTCATGACACTCCTTCCCACCCTTTGGCTCTTACATTCTTTTGCCCTCTTTTCTGCCATGTCCCCTGGGCCTGAGAGGGGGTGAGACGATGTTCACTTAGGATTTAGCAGGCGACAATCCCTCCCTTTCAGAGCTTTGACCAGTCGCGAGGTTTGGAGTGGGGCTTCCATTCATCTGCTATTTCTCTACCTTTATTGTTTTCCATCCATCATCCGCCACCTTTGCGCCCCCACCGTACACTTGATTTTTCTCCTTTTCTCTGAAGTTCAGCTCATCTGCTTTGTTCTGGTGCTGACTTTGGCAAGGTGAGTTACCACAACTCTGTGAAGTCTCTGCTGAAGAGTCACTCCGATCCTTCTGGATTCATTGGTACAGTTCCTCTCATCTCTGACTAAAATGGCTGACAGTCACATGGGCCTTAGCCCAACAACCGAGGCTGATAAACACTGCTGACAAAACCTGAAAGCTAATACAGATTAAAAAGGCCATTAACAATATTTCTGGCAAAGAAAATTTTAATAAGGGAACTTGGTTAACTTTCTATTCATGTTAATGGAGGAGGGCAGTGGTGTGGATAATCCAAATGTCACTTGTATTTAATTTGGCTTCGCCTGTGAGGGGCTTTGAGTGGCTGGAGGCTCAGAGGGCAGGTGGAGGCTTCTGCAGGTGTCTGAGGGGCGTTAAGAAGGACCCTGAAGAGACCGCTGGGACTCACTCACTGCTGTTGAAAAAGGCAAAGTGTTGATTGTCACTGAAGATGCGTTATGTTCCTGTTATTTTGTATTTTGAAGGTTTTCATAATGAAACTCGAAGACACTCACAGATTCAGACATGATACCTTCTTGCTTAAGATCTTTATTGGCTTTCTGTTTTGTAGATTATTATTTTATTATATATTTTATATATTTGTTATATATTATATTAAAGATGAAATTCTTTTTTTTAAATATTTATTTATTCATCTTTAAGCAGAGAGATACAGAGAGAGAAGAGAGAGAGAGAGAGAGAGAGAGAGAATGCACCAGGGTCTGGCTTATGTGGGTCCTGGGGAATTGAACCAGAGGCCTTAGGCACTGGAGGCAAGTGCCTCAACCGCTGAGCCATCTCTCCAGCCCTGAAATTCTTTTTTTAATACTTTATTTATTCATTTTCAAGCAGAGAGAGAGAGAGAGTGCATCAGGGCCACCACCTTGTGGGTCTGGGGAATTGAATCCAGGGCCTTAGGCACTGGAGGCAAGTGCCTTAACCGCTGAGCCATCTCTCCAGCCCAAGATGAGATTCTTTAATAACACCAAATCTCCTGTGCAGTCCCCTCTTTGACAACCTTCCAAGGTCACTCTTTCAAGATGCTCTCTTGCCCCTCAGCTTCGGCCTCCTGTGTCATCCCTTGGACGTGCTCCCACTTCCCAGCCTAGACCACGTCTCCTTCCCCTGACTCGTCAAATGGCTCTCCTGGAAACTCCCAGAGCACCTTCCTGTCATTGGACGTCTCACCACTGCAACTTCGTCAGACGACAGAAGCCATCTGATCAGGGTCCTCTGTTCCACTAGCCCACAAAGCCCGTGAATCACCGCTCCCACCCCAGCGTGCCAAAGAGCACATGCTGTCACCATCCATGAGGTTGAGCGAGGAGAGAGTTTGGAAGCAGAATTCGCTTTGTGACTTGGCCACAGAAGGTCCATTGCAGAGGAGTCAGTTGGCGCTGCAGAAAGACACCACTCGCAGTGCCCACCGGGCTGTGTGGAGGCATCAGATAGCAAAAGGTCTCCGTCCAGCACCAGAACAGCCTCGAGTCCAGTAGCTCGTGGATGGTCGTGTCTTTGTTTAACAGTCACCAAGGACCCAGCACTTTCAGATGTGGGTTCCTTCTATCCTGTGACGCCATGACCTGGGCTTTGCCCTTGAATCTTCTCACAATCCATTTTTCTGGGTTTTGACCAGGTATTGCTCTTGCTTTCTCTAGAGCAGATATGTCTGTGAGTTTTCTTGGCGAAATGTAAGCCTTTCATCCCAGATAGACCACCACCGCCAGTTGATTGAAATACTTCCACTCAGTCTAGCTTCGTGAACCAGTGAGATTATTCTAGTTGCTTACGGGTTCATGGGTGACTTCAAGGCACTGAAAACCCCTCCCCAGCACGAGTGACAACTCCTGAAAGCTGTGTCCCTGGAGCACCCTAAAAAACTTGCAGGCAGGTCAGCCATTGGGAGGGTCTTCCTACCCAGCGATTGTTAAAGAGCTTTGGGGAAGGGCTTTCTAACTTTCAGGAGCCTCCCAACTTTTAAGTTTTCTTTACTTCCTGAGTCCTAGCAGAATAGTTCAGTTCAGAGAAAGCTCCCCAACAGCAGGCCTGACCCCAACTCCTTCCCAATGGAGCCTGGCTTACACGTTGCCAGCGCTCAGATTCAGGTGTCTTTCCTGCTGGCGCAGCCCAGTGGCAGACACCTCCCTGAGCAGGAAGATTACTTGGCCGATGACAACCTGAGAGCCAGTCTGGTTTTGTTTTGTTTTGCTTACCTGTCACCTTCCCGGCTCTTCAGGGAAAATTTATGAAGCTATGTCTGAGGCTATGTTTTCTCTGTTGATCGGCTGCCTCAGGCAGCGCTCCAAGGCCTCAAAGCTGCCAACACTCCTGCGGCTAGAGCCAGCCTCACATCCGGGGAGGTCCCTACATTATGACCTTCCATGGTGAGAAGACCTGGAATCAGTTCAATGTCATCTTCTCCCCGTATTGTGTGATCACAAGTTGAGATATTGGGATGAGACACAAAGAGCCCGGGGTCGGCATTCAGGACGCAGCTCCTGTCTCTGCCTCGTTACTTCAAGCTGCAGAGTCTTACACCCGCCATCTCCTTATGCTGAGCTTGGTTTCCAGATGGGGGAATCTTTTTGCTGGATTCAAGAAAATCAAGAAAAGTGTTTAGGGGCTGGGGTGGCTCCTTGGATAAAGCGCTTGCTGCAGAGGTGTGAGGACCTGCGCTCAGACCCCCAACACCCATGCAGATGCTGGGTGGGCGTGGTAGCCTGCCTGTGATTCTAGCCTTCAGGGGTCAGAGACAGCGGATTCCTCGAGCAAGCTGGATAACCACCAGCAAAATCGGTGGGTTCAAGTGGGAGACCTTGCCTCTGCAAATATGGTGCCAAGTGATTGAGGAAGACCTTCGCTATCAACCTCTGGCATCTGCACACACATATGCCTGCCTGTGCCATTGATGCACACAAGCACATACACAATACCCAAACGTACACGTGCGAAAAGTGTTTAGTGGCCAATACGTTTGGAGAACACTTAGGGTAAATAGACTTGTTTGTAGCAGTAAGAGCCACATTGCGCTGTCGACTCAGCCAGCCAGGCCTTCGTCACAGTCCTTAATGTGCGCTTATGTCCTGTGACTCTGACAGACTCAGAGTCAGAACCTTGACACATTCACACAAATGGTTATGGGAATCTGGCTGGAAAAAGAGAGCTCAGATTCTTTCTGGTCCCAAAAGTCTAGTCTTGCGAAAGTCCTCACCATCTTGTCCACGCTTCAGAGTGAAATATTGAAATGTGAAATGACCTACGTCTTTAGGAAGGAATGATCACGGTCCATTGAAAGGAGTCGCTAAACTCCTGTAGTGCAGGCCTTCTTGGTAGGCCATTTGGTTCTGTGAAAGAGCTCATTTGCCATCTGGTGCCTTTCCAATCGAGGTAGGTTCCCTCATCACCGGTGTTGACGATGGAAGATGATTCACCCGAGGAAACCAAACCAACCCCTTAAAAATGAGCAGAAATGGGTTCAGTCTCACTCACTCACATCAGGATCTATTTTTTTGGCAACTGCCCACTGCGAAGACTCCAGACACAATGCGGCTTATTAGCCGCCCTTCCCTCAGCCTGTGGGTGTTGACTCATAGGTTAGGCCATGTGTCAGCTAAGATAGTTGAGTGGAGCCATTTGTTGTTCTAACCTGTATTGACTTCTGATGCTAGATCCCAGCAAGATCGGATGAGATCAACTCAGGAAAGCTTAACTGCAGACTCTGAGTTCAAATAAAACTAAGACTCTATCCTGGTTAATTTGATCTCAAAAAAACATGGTCTGGGGGTGTTGGGGGGATAGATTAGTTGGTAAGATGCTTGTTAAATTCAATCCCCAGAACGCCTATAAAAGTGCTAAGCATGGCGGAAGCCCTGGTGGGTGGTGGGAAGAGACAGGAGAATCCCTGGAAGTAGCCAGGCTTGTCTGCTTGGTGAGCTTCAGACCAATGAGGAACTCTCTCCAAAAAGGTGGTTGATGGTCCGAGAAGGCCGCTAGAGGTTGCCTTCTGATCACCACATGCGTGTGCATTTGCACCCACATGCTTGGGGACCTACACACACAGACACATGCAAACACAGCAAGGGAGAAAAGACCACAGTCTGTCTTGCTTGTCCCAACTTCCAAGGACTGCTCCTTGGCCACTGTTCACAGGGAAGGAGCATTTGACCTGTTGCCGGCTCAGAGGGCATCCCTGGCTCTTTCTTTCTGCTGCCAGGTTAGGGGCTCACCAATCCCAGCAGTCCCTGCCCGTCACCTTTTCCTTTGAGCCCCCCGTATTCACCGTTTGGGTAGCATGCCAGCCAATGAACTGTCATTAAAAGCTTGTGCGCTTGGCAAGCCCCTCACCTCATTCACTGGTGTGGGAGGCAGCCATCACCCAAAGGGTTTCCCAATGCTGTAAGGCACAAAATTGGCCCAAACACCATCTAGAACAACTCTAGACAGTCACATCAGACCACTTGAAAATTGCTAAATAAAATAAAAAGAGGAGGGAAACAGTGGCCCATATTAATGGACCGTGACAAACACACTTCCAGACGACACTTGGCATTTGTCTTTATTTTTAGAATGTCCTCCCGCCACTTTTACCATCAGCCTCTATTTGTTCTTGACAAGGTTCACAGAACAGGAGACACAGAAAGGAGGCAGAAGGGAGTCCAGAGAAGCGGTTCATTAACAAAATCAAAAAGGAAGACAAGTTGCTCCCACCATCATAACACTAGCTGAAGGCAGCCCGGGGATGCGATCATTTCTCCAGTGAGAATTTTGTGTCACTTGTTGTGACCTTTCGTAGACATTTCGGAGGGCCTGCAGGCTGGTCTGAGAAAGGCACCGAAGCTTAGGACTGGAGCTTTCTTAGGAAGGTTCTTAACACCATGTCATTGGCAGGATGGTGGCACCCCAAAGCCAGAGAACAAGACTTGGGTGCCTAAGAGGAGGCTGGTTGGCCGTGGAAAAGTGTGATGGGGTCACTGGAGTCAGAGAAAGGAGCTTCTCTTGTTACCAAGAGTAAGGGGTCTTTTGCTCTTATGATTTCTGAGGGAGGGGAAAGTTCTATACCACGTGACCAAGCCTTCATGCTAAGAGCCATGGAACCTTAGGCAGCACCCAGAACCATAACTGAAATGGCTTTGAAATCCTTGGTGACCAGGATCTTGCTCTCCCGCTGGGCTTTGGACCATGGGAAGCAGAGCCTCTTAAAATGGTCGCATCTGCTGGGGGATGGCTGAGTGGAAGAGCCCTTGTCGTTCAAGCCGAGGACCCAAATGAGATCCCAAGGCCCCGTATAAAGGATGGATCAGACACAGTTGCTAAGCCATCCTCCCTTCTCTGCCCCCAGCCTTGGAGCTGGGGCGCCTGTGCTGCTTTGTTCAGGGACCCAGGTCTCAGGGAGCATTTTTCGTTCTCTCCCCAGGACAGCTGGCCGGGATTTCTGCCACTGGAGCTCTGAGCAGCCATTTCTCTTTCCCTCTTGGGGCAATGGATGTGCTTTGTTAGTTCAGGCTCACGATTCCTTGAACCACTCTCCTGTCTCTTCCCCGGCAGCTGAGGATTCTGCCTGGGACCGTGAGGCCTTGTGCTGTGTAGGTGTTCTACCAGCCTCAGGCAGACAGCCGAGGTGTCTTCTTTGGAGCCTGTGTCCCAGGTGAGTTGGGACATAGCTGAAACTGAGGAGATCATCTCTGGTACCACATCCATGACGCACCCCCAAGTATCCCCAACACTGAACTCCAAGCAGCGTGGTACGTAGGCACAATGCAATTTTGTTCAGCTATAAGGAAAACTGAAGTGATTAAGCTTGAAGGGAAAATGAATGGATCTAGAAAACCGAAGTGAGGTGACCCAGGTTCAGAAAGACAAACACTGCATTGTTGGGCACTGCCTGTTGGCGCTGCTACTGAGGGCACGGAGAACAAAGGGTTAAGGATGTATGAGTGAGGTGAAACCCCGATAATTCGGTAGGCGTTTCCCGGCTCCTTCTACACTGACTCCCAACCCCCATGGGCTAGCCACAGAAACCAGCATTTCCATCTCAGCATGACTGGCATTGGGTATCAGAAAAACTTCCTTGTACCCATCCCCACGGACCTGACCGTGGCTAGCATCACGTATTTCCCGCCACTCACGGCCCCCCAATGAGGTATTCTCAGGTTGTCCCCACCCACCTATCCCAGCGCAGGCTGCCAACTCCCCACCCCCATCAACCAATCTCCTTTTCTCTTCCCCATTACCTATCCCCCTGACCCCCTTTTCCTATAAAATGTAAGTCCCCCAATTGAACACACATCTGCTTGCCTCTGTGTCCCGCCGGACCCCCTGCGCCATCCCCCCAGCTCTGTGGACCCCAGCCCTG
>PVHP010043687.1:0-14415 GCA_004024765.1 Zapus hudsonius
TTCGTGGGCTGTCTGTATTAGTCCTTGTGGCAAGGGATCCTGTATATCTTAGTACTCATCCCGGTCTTCCTGGCCCAAGTGTGTTGTTACTGATGGGTGCCATGCCTCCGGACCGTCTCCCCCACCGGCTTCTTTTTTAACCACTCACGTTACACAGATGAAGAAAGCAAGGCACGGAGAGTGTTTTGACAGAGACTAAGGGTAGGTTTCATAGACTGCTTTGCACCTGCTCCCATTCAAGCTGGCTCCAGTCTTGTGAATCTACCACTGGCCCTATGACCAGACACACCCACAGATAGAAGCTGGACCCTCACCACCACTGCCATCCCTATGGACCTGCTGCCTGCAACTTGGCTTGCTCTCAGGAATACACCTGTGCTTAGGGTACTTTGGCCTCCATTTTAACTGGTTGTTCCTCTTCTCTCCTATCTGACCCAGGACTTTTACACACACACACACACACACACACACACACACACACACACACACACCACACACCCGTGAGCCACTGGAAGTCGGCACCAAGGGAGACAATGAGATGAGAGGAAGTATAACAAATGAAGAGCAGGCGTCACAGTGTGAATCATCAATTTCCCCCTAAAGCCTCCCTGTCTATGGTTGGGATGCGGCACATGACATTGGAGAAGAAACTAGAACCTCCAACCCTTCTCTTTGCTTTTGTCCACCTCCTCTGTGCTCATGTGCTCCAACCACAATGTACTGTGTGCCAACAGGCCCAAAGCAAGAGTCACGTGACCATGGATGGAGACCTCTGAAACCAGGAACTAAATAAACAGTCCTCTTCTTAAGCTGATTATCTCAGCTATTTGTTATTATGAAGTGAAGCTGACCAGCACAGCAGGAGTCTCAGACAAGAAAGCAGAGGGAAGAGAAGAAGGAGAAATGGAGAACTTTGAACATAGAGCAGGAGGAGTGAGGAAAAATGGGAGAGGCAGGGAAGAAGGGGCCCACTATTGAGGGCCAAGGCTGGGGAGGCTAAAATGAACCTGACAGGCTAGAAATAGAACCACTGGGCAAATCTACATGCTCTGCGTGTCTGCTGAGCAAGTGTGCCAATGAGCAGAACAGGCACAACAATTCAAGGAAGACGGATCATTTCTCCTCAGAGGTAGGTCAGGCCAGAAGGCATGAATTCCAGTCTAGCACAAATTAGTTGGAGTTCTTTTTCTGGGGATGTTTACTTCATGTAATTATTATTTTTAACAGTGTGGCTTATGGCTGGGTTAGCCTGATGCCACCTGTCCTTGGCAAGTGGAAAGTAACTTTGAGATCAAGACCACTCTGGGGTTTGATTCTAACTGTGGATTCTTCTGGCTGAAGAGTAATAGATCTTAACCCACTTACTAAATGGAGATGCAGGAAGCCAAGGTCATAGTAGAATACCACTTTCTTTAAAAGAGCAAAACTCAAGGTGGGGATGGGGCACAACTGACCAGGGGCCATGGTATACTCAGGGCCCCAAAGCTGCCTATGCCTTTGAGGACCTCCAGGTCACCAGCAAGCTTCACCCTGGATGTTCCCAGCCTCCTTTTACACACACACACACACACACACACACACACCTGTGAGCTACTAGAAGCCGGTACCAAGGGAGACAATGAGTTGAGAGGAAGTACAGGACAGATGAAGAGCAGATGTCACAGTTTGGATCGTCCATTTCCCCTTAAAACCTGCCCCCTATCTATGGTTGGGAGATGGTGCATGACATTGGAGAAGAAATGAGAACCTCTGCCCCTTCTTCTCTTTGCTTTTGAGCACCTCCGCTGTGCTCATGTGCTACAACCACAATGTACTGTGTGCCAACAGGCCCAAAGC
Organism: Zapus hudsonius; assembly: GCA_004024765.1. Classification (NCBI taxonomy): domain Eukaryota; kingdom Metazoa; phylum Chordata; class Mammalia; order Rodentia; family Dipodidae; genus Zapus; species Zapus hudsonius. The sequence continues at coordinate 1,837 of PVHP010043687.1, forward strand.
AAGAGTCACGTGACCATGGACTGAGACCTCTGAAACCAGGAACTAAATAAACAGTCCTCTAATTAAGCTGATTATCTCAGCTATTTGTTATTATGAAGGGAAGCTGACCAGCACAGCAGGAGTCTCAGAAAAGATTGGCACACTCTCTAGTCTCGGTGGCACCCCTCAGTTCCTTCTCCTCCCTTCCAGAACACTGTGTTCCTTCCCCCTGCCCCTCAACTCTCTACCTAAGTCCCCTGAAGATTCAGGTGTTCAAAAGGAATTGGCCAATTCTCAGAGCCTGTTGCGGTCAGGTTTCTAGTTGCTGCGCAGAAAGAACCCAAACAAAGCGGCTTGTGGAGGAATGGGTTTATTTGGCTTACGGACTCCAGGGGAGACTCCATCCTGGCAGGGAAAACGATGGTATGAGCAGAGGGCTGGACATCACCTCCACCACAGCACTGCAAACAGTGGCAGGAAGGTGTGCCAAATACTGGCAAGGAGAAGCTGGCTTATAACCCCCATAAGCCCACCCCCAACAACACAGCTTCATCGAGGTTGTAAAACCCAAACTGCCATCAGCTGAGGATTGATCTATCAGAACACATTCATTTGTTTGTGGGGACACCTGGATCAAACCATGACAGTCCGCCCCTTGCCCCCACAAACTAATAATCATACATGATGCAAATGCAATGTGTTCAGCTCAACTCTTAAGTCCCCACAGCTTTCAATTGAGCCATAATACCAAAAATAAACCCATAATGGCACAGAACATTCACACTGCAAAACATGAGGCTCAGCAAAAACAGATTGAACCAATACAAGATTTTAAACAAGCAGGGCACCCTCAATCTCTAACTCCCAAGTTCAATGATTCTAACCAATCTCTCGGAGATTCAAATCCGCCCTTCCAGCTCGGCTACTCACAGTCCAGGAAAATTTCATCCAGTGCTGGCAGCTCGCCTTGGCACCCATACATAGTCCTGAAATTCTTTGGGTCTCCATTGCAACCCACAGTTCATCCTCTGGCTCCATCGGGCTACATGCAGGCAACCTAGCACACCTGCTTCACATGCTGATGGCCATTTTTAAAAAACAAAACTGTGTTGCAAATCCAATGACCCTCTCTTCTTACATTTGCCATACTTCACAGAACCAGGTGGGCTACCAACTTGTTAATCCAGGGGGGAACAAAGCATTCAGGCCCATTGCTTCAAAAATCCGCATTCTTCCTGTTGTTCCAATGCAGACCAGCTGGCCCAATCTCAGTGGCTGTAATCTTTCAAACAGTTGCAGGTGAATGGGCAGCAGTTTCGACCCAAAGATCTTTCTTTTTGTGCCATCTCCATCTGCTCACACCAGTCCATCTTTACGTAAAACAACCCTGCACAGGTTCCCAGGACACAGGCAGACAGAACACAGTAAGCCTCTCACACAAACTGCTTCTGGCACAGCCCTGACAAAGTTCTTTCTCACCCTTGTAAGCCAAACCTCACAGTCCATAGTTTTCATTACATTCAGGTCTTGTAACTCTGACCAGAATGATCCGTCATGCTGTACTTACAGCACTGCAAGGCACTTCTTAAGACGAGGTTTCCAATCCGTCTATATTCCTCCTGCAGATCACTTCCAAAAGGTCCAAAGCCACAGAACCAGGGTTCTAGCAGCAACAGATGACCCCACATCCTGGTACCAAAACTGTTGCAGTCAGGTTTCTAGTTGCTGCGCAGAAAGAACCCAAACTAAGTGGCTTGTGGAGGAATGGGTTTATTAGGCTTACAGACTCAAGGGGAGACTCCATCCTGGCAGGGAAAACGATGGCATGAGCAGAGGGCTAGACATTACCTCTGCCACAGCACTGCAAACAGCGGCAGGAAGGTGTGCCAAATACTGTCAAGGGGAAGCTGGCTTATAACCCCCATAAGCTCGCCCCCAACAACACAGCTTCATAAAGGTTGTAAAACCCAAACTGCCATCAGCTGAGGATTGATCTATCAGAACACATTCATTTGTTTGTGGGGGACACCTGGATCAAACCATGACAGAGCCCATGAACTCCCCACCCCCAGGTGCTGGAGGTTGCAGGTGTCAGTGATGAAAGCCCTTTTTCCACAAAGAGGGTTTAGAGCTTACTGATTCTCAGAGGACTTTGTCCCCACCCACTTCGCTGTGAAGAAGCTCAGTCTAGAAGTTAGACACTGGGCCTACGCAGGCTATGTAGACATCTGAAGCCAGCCAGCCTTAACTGCTGCTTTTCCGTCCATCCTGATTCTGAAGAGTTCAGGTCAGCTCTACTTGGGGCTGACTTTAGACAGGACCTGGGGGCCCTTCGCTCTAGCTTGGCTTCTACCCAGGCTGGGTGATCTTTGGCGAGTAGCTTCACTTGGCTGAGTTGCAGCTCCCACTTATCCTTTGGGGATAATGTTGCCACCATTATAGGCTCCTAATCCTACTAGTGAGCTCAGCTACTGACTTCATGAGACTTTGTTTCCCCACTTCTTTCCTGGACTCTGGATGAACTCCAAGGCCCTTACCCTCCACTGGAAGACCTCTGAGCAGACCTAAACTGGGGCCAGAAAAACTAAGCCTAGTCACCACCTCCTCTCTCAAGTAGCTGGGGCTGGAGACTTAGGTCTGCCTGAGAATGGAAGAGGGACTAAAAAACCAGAGGTTATCAGCAGAAGTGCTTATAGTTAACACGACTGCCAGAGAAGCGACTGAACTTGTCTGATATTTTGAACACAGCTGGAGAGTACACTGCATCTGGCTTTAACCAACTATTTGACATTTTGTGGAGCTCATTTCTAAACATGAAGCTGGGAGCTGGCAGGCCTGGCTCCATTCCCCAAGTTCCAGCTCACTGGCCTCTGCTGCTTGTGGCTTTGATTTTTCCCTCAGCTCCCTGTCATCAGAAGGCATTCATGTGAAACTCAGCAGGAATCAGTTCATAGCAAAAAGTGTGGAAGCTGAAACAGGGGAGCCTTATCTCCAAGGAGATTAGATCAGAATTTCCCTGTTTTTATTGGACAGTTAGACCCGCATCTGGTGATGGGTTAGCCCCAAGTGGAATGAGGACCCTGGAGTCCGCTACCTACCAGAAACATATCAGCCCTAGAAACTGGGCTGAGACTCAGCCCTCCCTGCCCTCCCCCCCCCACACACACACATGAGTGCACAAGCCAGTGAGAGAAGCAGTCACAGAGCATCGTGAAATCTCTCCCCCACACTGCCTCTTCCTTTCCTGGCAGCCACAGGCTTTCTGCTGAAGAAGCCTGTGCTATGCATGTGTTTTGTTTTTCTGAGTAGAACTAGAGGTAAAACAAGTCAGTTTCCTTTTTCTGACATTGATGGGTGGGGAAACTGGGAGAATATTTCTAAGAATTGAGGAGTTTTTGGTTCTTTGTGGCCTAATCCAACCTTATCTGCCCTTGTTTAACCTGTCTCTTCTAGAAGCTGAGACCCGTGTCTTAGGGAATGCCTACAAACGACTCTGGGCTTCTCAGATGTAAAGGGCACGAGAAACCAAAGCTGGCTCTTTCTCCAGATGATGGGGATGAAAACAGTCCAGCCGTGCCCTTTCTTGCTTACTTGGCCGGTGACTGAGTTAATGCCAGGCTAAGATTCTCTTATCTCACACAAACCTGACCCAAAGGTTGTCAAAGTATCAGCTACTCAGTCACCAATCCATAAATCATCTTGCAGCTTTCCTCAGATCCCAGGAGTAATTCTGTTATGGCCTCAGAAGCCACCTTGTCCCCTCTACCAAAGCTTTCTTTATCTTGGATTTGGGCATCACCTCTATCACTTGATTCCCAGAAAATATTTTTAGCTACCAAGTATGATATGAGTTTTCTCCTCATTCACAACTGTGATCACAAGAAGGCAGGAAGCTGGAGAAGATACTCAGCCGCTGGACTCACAGCAACGTGAAGGAGCTTACTTAAAGATATGTCTGGTCATATCCCTTCTTTTCTGGCACCATGAACTACTCACAGACCCTTGACCATCTGCTCCCAGCCTGCCCCCCAGATCTATTAGCCCCTCCCTCCCTCCATGCGCCCTGTTTTCAATCACATGCCCATATCACTATTTCCTTCCTTGCACTGGGCACACTGGGCCTTAAACTGGGGGACCCTTCCACCTTGTGAACTGATTCATCCTCAGTGAAATCTTTCTTGATTCACAGCATCTCGTCCATAGCCCTGGGCATGCCTCTTCAGGGGCATTATTTACACTAGACATTTGCTCAACTGCCTTGAACGAACCCTGTTGGGACTTTTCCTACAGCTTCTGCCAGCTGGATGACAGGACCCTATGAACATATGTTAGGAAGAATGACATGAATCACAGTTAAGGCCAGGAGGAGGACTACACATCTTTGATGTCATGCGGAAGCTTTGTTTGGAAGATCCACACAAAGATTTTTTTAAAAAAAATATTTTATTCATTCATTTTCAAGGAGAGAGAGAGAGAGAGAGAGAGAGAGAGAGAGAGAGAGAGAGAGAGAGAGAGAGAGAGAGAACACCAGGGCCACCACCTTGTGGGTCCGGCCCATATGGATCCTGGGGAATTGAACCCAGGGCCTTAGGCACTGGAGGCAAGTGCCTCAACCGCCGAGCCATCTCTCCAGCCCCCACACAAAGATTTTTGAATTCTCTAGATTTGCAAATCACAGATGGCTGTTGAGCACTAGAAATGTGGCTAGTGCCATATGACAAAATGACAATATTTTGGACTTGTTGGGTTAAAATATATTACTCAAATTAATTTTATGTTTGTTTTCACTTCTTTTCTGTGTAGGTTTTTGTTCTTTGAGATAGTCTCACTAGGAAGTTCAGGCTGACCTCAAACTTAACATCCTCCTGCTTCAACCTCACAAGTTCTGGAATTACAGGCATGAGGCACCATACCTGACTTGTTTTTGCTCCTACTATGGCTCCTAGAAACAGTTAAATTACACATATACCTATTGAAAAGAGATGCTCTGGAAGGTAGATTTTTATTTGCTATTAATATTTTAAAAAATATTTTATTTATTCATTTTTCAAGCAGAGAGAGAGAGAGAGAGAGAGAGAGAGAGAGAGAGAGAGATTGCAACAGGGCCACCACCTTGTGGGTCTGGCCTATATGGGTCCTGGGGAATTGAACTCAGGGCCTTAGGCACTGGAGGCAAGTGCCTCAACCGTTGAGCCATTTCTCCAGCCCAATTTTTGCTATTAATATTAATTAAGGATCTGCATTGTGAGGTTACATATTTTTAACCAGTAGTGATATAATGATTTATGTCCAACTGGAAAGATAACCCCAATTTATTGGCCTGTAAAACATTAACTAAATTTGTCTCAAACTTGAAGAATCATTTTGTGTGCCTTTTAAATGCCACTTTCTCAAAATGTCTTTGAACCAACTTTATCATGTTATTGTTAATGAATGAGTTCAACAAAATCTTTGACATATGTTCATTATAGATCTCATGCTTTTAACATTTTGGAATTATTTTTAGAAATCATAATTTGACAGATCTGTTTCTGCCCAGCTTGGAAGTAAAAACTAAACTATTAACAAGCCTAGTATCAGGTCAGGGCTCAACAAATGTGGAACGAATAAAACAAGCCTGGGCTACAGTGAGACCTTTCTTCGGAAAAAAACAAAACAAACAAACAAACAAAATAAAAAACACTTGTGTGTGGGGTTGTGACCTTAAGTCAGAATTGCCAATCATGCTTCCCAGGGGGATCTCTAAGAGCTGTAGGCCTGGAGGGTGAGTGAGAGGCAGAAGAAACAGACCTTTGGGGTGGTTCTCCAGTTTTTAGAGCCCATGGCTTCAAGGATAAGCTGGCTAAAGCAAGTCCCTTCTGCCATGGGGCATGAGATTGGCTTTCTCACCCCTTCCTGCCTCCTGCCTGACACTTGCCAACTCCAGGGCTGTGAAGATTCTGCACACAAGCCTGGCTGCTCCTCCAGGTCTGGACACAGAGGCACTTTTATTGTTAGAGGTCAGTAGCAATGCTGGCCTCAAGAGCCAGGTCTTATGGGGGACACCAGAGAAATGTCTGTAGGTCCTGAGTCCTGGCCTATAATTGCAAAAATATGTCTCTTCCCCCTTCCCCTCCTGGCCATCTCTGCAGTGAGGCCTGGCTGGCTGGCAACTGAGGGCAGAAGGTGACTGCAAATTCCTTGAGGACAGTTATTCATTTGCATTCCTAGGACCTGGCTGGCGTACCACCTGCCTGGTATGCAATGGATGCAAATATCTCCTTCTCCCCTTTGCTTCACTCCAGCACAGAGCCAGCTCCTTGCAGTGAGGCTGGGCCTGAGCCGGACACTGTTAATTAATCCCCCCTCTGGGAGTCTGGGAAGGATCAGCTGACTTTTGGGCACCAAGCTCAGGGATGGTGACCTTTCAGAAGTGCTATAGTGAGTCTGCCCTTGTCCAGTTTCCCTCAAATAAAAAAAGAAATTGGTTGAGCCTTTGTTTCTGGAAGAGAATGAAAGCAATATTTTAAAAAATTGTGGTAAGATATACTGTTTTATTATACTTTAAGATATACTGTTTTATCCATTTTTAATATACCAGTGGTATTAAGTACATTCCCCATCACCACCAACTGTCTCCAGAGCTCTTCTCATCTTCCTAAACCTCATTCCCCTAACCCCAACCCCTGGCAACCAACATCCCATTCTCTGCCTCCGTGAACTTGGCTACCTAAGTACCTCATCTAAACAGAATCATACAACATGTACTTTTTGTGAACAATATTTCATACATCCTAAGCAGCAGTCGTATCCCTAGACCAGGGAGCCATTGTGACCAATATTTCAGTTCTTCAGGTAGCATGTGTCCAAATTGTCTACCTTGTGTGTATATGATTGAACCCAGGCTGTCCACTTTAAATTTCATTATCATTTTTCTTTTCAGCTGAGCAGAATTCTGTTGTGTAAGTGTACTGCATCCTTGATATCCATTCGTCCAGAGGGCCTTGAATATCCTCCGGAGATGTTCTACTACTGAGCTATACCCCACCTCCAACCCTATCCTCATTTTATGTTCTTATTTTGAGATAAGATCTCACTATGCCCAGCTTGGCCTTGAGTTTGTAATGCCTTGGTTTTCTGACTAGCTGTGTCACCAAGCCCACCTTGTCTTTCTTTTTAAGGCTGAATAATATTCTATGTCTGTGTAGAGCACATGTTAATTGTCTTCCTCCATCAATCTACACTAAGGTTGCTCTCACCTAGTGGCTATTGTGAATAGAATTGCCATGAACATAGGTGGCCTGACATCTGCTCAAATCCCAGTTGTCCGCAATTTGGGTATATATTTCCCATAATCCTATTTAGGTTTTTGAGGCAGAAGCAGCATGTCTGAGCATCTGTTTTATGCCAGTGCTGAGCTGGGGCCTTTCCATGTGACATCTCCTTTAGTTGGCACAACAGTCCTAGTGAAGGAGATGATTGCTGTCACTTTACAGGAAATTTCTAAAAACTAAATGACTTGCTGGAGGTTCCTGGTGGTGACAGGTAGTGAGTTGTGAACCCAGCTCTGCTTGATTTCAAAGCCACACTGTAATCCAGTACTTGGTGGGAGTCATGAGAACCAGTATTTTAAGGCAGCCTAAACTACAGAGATTTAAGAAAGAGAAGGGGCAATAAAAACAACCCTCTCAAGGAGGGGTCCCGCCTGAAAGCTGTTAGAAACTAACACTTTCCTTAGGGAACACTTAACACCTTAGTGGGAATTAGTTGCTGACAAGAGTGGCCCATCACTTCCTCTTTTCTTGTGCCAAATGAAACAGTCTTCCAGATGGTTTCCAGATCCAGCTCTCCTACTATCCGCCCATCCGCCCTCCTCCCAGAGGCCAAACCACCTCAGAACCGCCTCTCAGTACAGCCTCATTTCTACCTGGAAGCCCAACAGGACAGGTTCCTCCTCCACATGCCCCCCAACTTCTGCCTTCCCTCCCCCATGCTGGCCTTTGACTCTTGATTTTTTATTATTTCTTTAAAAAATTCATTTATTTGCAAGCAGAGAGATAGAGAGAGAAGAGACAGATAGAGAGAATGGGTATACCATGGCCTCTAGCTGCTGCAAACAATCTCCAGATCCATGTGTCACTTTGTGCATCTGGCTTTACATGGGTACTGGGGAATCGAATCTGGGTTGTTAGGCTTTGCAGACAAGCACCTTAACCACTTGAGCCATTTCTCCATCTCTGACTCTTGCTTTATACACGAGCTCTCTCCGGGCATCTAGCTCTAAGGGGTCACAGTTCACATCAAGCCCTTGTATAGCTCACACCTACCAATGTGCCTTGTGAACTGAAGGTTCCAGAAAAAAAAAACAACCACAACTATGATAAAGATTCTGCAAAACTGATTGATTCAAACTAAGTGAATGTAGAGTTGGGATGTTGCAGATTTAGAGCCAAATTATCTTGGGCTTTGGTTAGCCAGCCCTCAGTAAGTATTCATTGGTCACCTCCAGATCTGACCTAATACACTTGTATCATCAGGTAAAACCTTTTGGAACATGTTAACATACCACTAACTTCTACCAACCCTAAAACCAAGAATGTCATCAAATAGTATCTGAAACCTCTGTAAGAGAGATCTGCCCTGGGTCCTGTAACCTGCTTACCTGATGTTTCCACCAGTATATTTGAAAAACTGTTTCTTTATAACTTTACTGTGTTCTGTTGTTCCACAAAGTGACGTATTACTTGGGGCAACTTGAATCCGTGTTTCTAGGCTTTAGCTACTCCTATTTGGCTCAATAAACTATCATCTTATTCCTTTTGAGGTAAAATCAGCTCTTGAAGTGTCTGAATCAAAGAATCAGTCAGTGGCAGTGGTGCAGTAGGAACAAGGAAAGGGGAAACCAGAATGAACCCTCTCCTACCTCAGGAGTTTCTTAAGACCAGGCTGCTGAGTTCTTCATAATCTGCATGCCATATTTTGTACCAGTGTTCCAGTCTGAGCCATTCATGGTGGGAAATTCCCATGAAAAGTGATGAAACTGTCCTCTCTCGGGAGTATCCTCACAGTTGGTTTAAGGTGCCTTCAATAAGGGGTAGAAATTCCTGTCAGGAGGGGCTTTTTTTTTTTTTTTGAGACAGGTGTCTCAGGTAGTCTGGAACTCACTATGTAGACAAGGATGACCTTGAACTTGATCCTCTGGCCTCCACCTCCTACCCATGTGGAAAAAGGAAAGCCAGATCCTCTGCTGCGTTGCTTGGACACAGCCTTCTGCCAGGAAAAGCCTGTCACCTAAGAAGCCCCAGTTCAGGAGGCCTCTGAGGTTTAGGAAGAGAGGGGAGGCTGTGGCATGGGAAGAAGCTCAGACGAGCTCATTGGATAAGGAAACAGGTGGCTGCTCTCAAAATCATGCCCCTGGATTGCCAGGAAGCCTTACCTCACCTTCTGCCCCCTCAGCTAATGCTTTAGCCTTTGACGTCAGCACTGGAGTACAGGAAGAAGGCCATGTAGCCAACAGAGAGGGGAGGGAGGTGGCAGGCATACTGAAAAAATAGGCAGATACCACACATGGTAGTTGCTTGGATCCAGAGGGTTCCAGGGGAGCTTGCTGGTCAGGGTTGCTGCAGAAGCTTTGTGTAAGGGGTCCATGTTCATTTTCCACACTTCATACTACAGCAGCTTGGCTCCCAGAGTCAATTTAGAGGACACTGAGCTCCACAGGCTAAGAACATGAAGTATGTAGCAGGAAAAAAAATACCAGAATTGGATTTTCCGCAGAAGGCAGGGATTTGGAATTATTTACTTGCCTAGGAGAGAATGAGGCACTTAATCAACTGGTTGTTTGTGATTATTTGTAAGGTGTTGGGCTGACCTTGACTCAGACGGTCCTCCCATCAACCCTCTGAGATGAACAGGGCAGAAACAGTGATCCCATCATGCAGGCAAAGAAAGCCAGGCTCCCAAAGGAGGAAACCCTTCTCTCCACTCATCCATTCACAGAGCAGATGGGACTTGACCCCAGTGTTTCTGTCCTTTGTCTGGGATACTTGCTCATCCAGGCATGAATCCAGTGGCTCCCATCTTGGGTGGACTCTGGGAGGAAGCCCACGGTGCTGAGCTGTCTGACTGCCCCACGGTAGCTCTCAGGTCAAGGGAGGGGGCAATGGTGGGGCAAGCTCTGAGTCACTCCAGGCTTAGGCAGCCCACCACATGCTGCCCCCATTTTAATAAAGCTACTCAGAGCCCAGTGGTCCTGCACTTGAATGCCTTTACCTCACTCATATCGGCAGGGGCGGCTTGGGGAGCTCAGAGGTCTCATGACTGGAAGAGGTTGTCCAGGTTCTGTGACTCAGTGTGCCTGCAGGAAAATAAATCCACTACGGTGATTTCTTTTTCCTTCCATCAAAGAAATGAGGTTCACAATGCATCCCTGGCTCCCAGAGAGAGCCGACTCTGAATGCCCTCTACCCTGGTTATAGTTCTGTAATTGGTCAATTGGGTTTTGAGAGATGAGAATTGCTTTGTCAGGCAGGGTTGGGGCCTGCTTCACTTGTTGGCCCCGGCTTGGGAGGAGATGGGGCAGAGGGCTTTGCTTCTAAGCACAGGTGGTACTTAGCTGGTTGGAGCACTCTCAGATGTTCTCCTTGGTCACAGTAGAGGGTAGATGGCCCAGCTGGGACTGTGAGGTATCGTTCTGGCTGCAATATCTGTTACTTCATTGACTGCCAGGGTTGACTCAGCTGATTTGGCTAGCTAAATAGGTGTCCCTAATGTTCTCCCTCAATGTTCCATGTGCATAAATTGGGTGCTTTGTGGAAGACCTTCTCTGGTTGAGGAAGACCTTTCTTCAGTCTGAGGTATACAAGGAGCTATGCTCTCCTGCTCGACCTCCAAAATGAGCTCTCAAACTTCATCTGCAGGAAAATATAGGGTAGTTAAGCTTCCCAGACTTCAGACACATCCAAATGAGAAGGGTGGAATTCTGTCAGAGAGAGAAGGGGCCCAGCTGGACCCCATCTCTGTATTCAAAAGACTTCCTGATGTCCTGCCTCCCTGGGATGAATCCGTTGCATTACCGCATTTAGAGAGCATCTTCCCTGCGGCAAATATTTCCTATACCTTATCTCATTTGAACTGTATGTCACCTTCAGAAGAGGTGATGGGAGATGGGGAAGTATAAGAGTCCTTCAGTAACAGAAACATCATTGTGTGATACATGACTTTATGTCTTTACAGTCCAACTTCCCAATGGCTTCCTTTCACAGAGCCTCCTCCAATACTCTGGGCCATACTAGTTTTCCCCTGCTTTCCTGTCTCCTGTTGCCTTTACTATGAAAGCACTTGATCACAGTACAGTTATGTGTCCTCTTATTTCACACGTGTGCACCTTGTTCCTGCCCACTTTGGTCCTCCCTAAAGAATGACATTCATGCCAGAAGGTTACATTGCTTACAGCCCTGAGAAGTCCATTCTGGAGGACATAGCTTCTTTAAGATGGAGGCCTCCACTTCCCTACCTGTCATAGTACACAGTGCAGGCCAGTTACACATTGTTGTGGAATACATTTCCCACAGCTGTGTATTTCCTGTTCAAAGAACTTGTGTCATGGTTTGATACAGGTGTCCCCCACAAACAATTGAATGTGTTCTGATAGATCGATCCTCAGCTGATGGCAGCTTGGGTTTTACAACCTCGATAAAGCTGTGTTGTTGGGGCGGGCTTATGGGGGTTATAAGCCAGCTCCCCCTTGCCAGTGTTTGGCAGACCTTCCTGCCGCTGTTTGCAGTGCTGTGGCAGAGGTGATGTCCAGCCCTCTGCTCATGCCATCGTTTTCCCTGCCAGAATGGAGTCTCCCCTCGAGTCCGTAAGCCAAATAAACACCTTCCTCCACAAGCCACTTTTGTTTGGGTTCTTTCTGCGCAGCAACTAGAAAGCTGACTGCAACAGTTTTGGTACCAGGACGTGGGGTCATCTGTTGTTGCTAGAACCCTGATCTTGTGGCTTTGGGTCTTCTGGAAGTGATCTACAGGAGGAATGTGGAAGGACTTGAAATCTTGGCCTAAGAGATGCCTCGCAGTGTTGTGAGTACAGCTTCATGGATCATTCTGGTCAGAGTTGAAAGACCTGAATGTATTGAGAACTATGGACTGTGAGGTTTGGCTTATGAGGGGGAGAAAGAACTTGATCAGGACTGTGCCAGAAGCAGTTTGCGTGAGAGGCTTACTGTATTCTGCCTGCCTATGTCCTGGGAACCTGTGCAGGGTTGTGTTACGTAAAGATGGACTGGTGTGAGCAGATGGAGATGGCACAGAAAGAAAGATCTTTGGGTCGAAACTGCTGCCCATTCACCTGCAATTGTTTGAGAGATTACAACCACTGAGATTGGGCCAGCTGGTCTGCACTGGAACAACAGGAAGAATGCAGACTCTTTGAAGTAAGGGGCCTGAATGCTTTGATCCCCCCTGGATTAACAAATTGGTAGCCCACCTGGTTCCATGGAATGGAGATTGGTTAGAAAGAGAGGGTCATTGGATTTGCAACACAGTTTTGTTTTTGAAAAATGGCCATCGGCATGTGAAGCAGGTGTGCAAGGTTGCCTGCATGGAGCCCGATGGAGCCATG
>PVHP010043688.1:0-14449 GCA_004024765.1 Zapus hudsonius
TAACACGGGAATGAAAGTGTTAAAATCTGCCTGGCTGGATTAAGGTTCTCCTGGCCCGTGAGCTCTGCCAGTGAAATTCTTTCCTTTGTCTCAGCATGCCCCCAGCTGGCAGCCGGAGTTTACAATTTGCTTTCAAATATCTTGGCCTGGCTACAGGATCTGGTGTTTAAAAGGAAAAGAAGTGCATGAAGATTTCCCCAGCCTGCAGCACTCTGGGCAAATAATAATCTTCTCGGGTGATCTCTTGGCTGTTGGAACACGCGAGGATTAACTATTCAAATAAAATTCCTTTCTGTGTTTGAGAACAAGCAATTCATTCAAGCACAGTTTATCTGCCCCGGGCTGTGTTTTTCTCACTATTTCTCCCCCACCCTCCCAGGGGAACAGAGGAGGGAACGTGAATCACAGTCAGGCACCCCTGGGCTGCTCTGATGCAATCTGAATGGGCCCTTCATGAGTGGGGAAAGTTTTTATTCTGAATTTAGGAAACATGGCAGATATTGTCAGGACCCTGTCCACACTCCTTTAGTCCACTTGTAGTGGTGACCTGAACAGTTTCTCTGTCCAGTAAGCTTTACTCTGTCTGAAGGTGTTGGCTGTGTTCAAATGGTGTAGAGCTGAATTGTCCTGGAATTAACACCCCAGAAACAACCCTAATGCATGAGGGGTCAGAATTAATGAATTAAAAAAAACCCTGGGTCCTTGATGCTTAGAATGATCCCCCTTATAGGCTCTCAGAGGCTCCCCAAGGATTGAGTTCCAGGTGTCCACTGGGATCATTTATCAGTGCAAACTAGCTTTCACCTGCCTGGGTCTTCCTGGATTGGATCAGCTTGCTAGGTGCCCCAGCTCATCTAAACTCAAGCCTCTATCTCAGACTCTGACCTGGGGGAAACACACTGTCAGGCAGCTGACACGATGGTGGGAGGGAGCAGCCCAAAAGCAGGCCAGAGAGGCAGGATGTAGCTCAATTGGTAGAGTGCTTACCCGGCACACACAGAGCCCCTGGGTTCCATGCCCAGCACCACATAAACGGAGTATAGTAGTACACTCCTGCCACCCCAGCTCTCAAGAGACAGAGGCAGCAGGATCAGAAGTTGAAGGTCATCCTTGACTACATAATATGTTCAAAGCTGGATAGGATACATGAGACACTGCCTCAAAAAAATTAATTTAATTTAAAAAATGAAAAAGCCAGTCCCTTGGGGGAGGAGCTGTCTACAACTTCTCTCCTTCTTTAAAATTGGTTCTTCATTCTTGTTTCTGGGTGACAGCCAGTATGATCCTAGCAGGACAATCTCTGGCAGGACTCCTGAGTGCCTACCCAGAGTGCCCATTATGAGAGAGACCAGAGGAGGCCTTGACTTTGTCCATCAAACACTGAGCAGGTGACAGGATAAGTGGATGGAGAGCTCTTTGTTGATTGGTCCATCCAGAAGGTACAGTGATCATCTCCCATAGAGATACGGTTCTGATTTGCCCAAAGAATCTTTTTTTAAATAGCCATTTTATTTTTATTTGTTTATTCACAAGGAGGGAGGGAGGGAGGGAGGGAGGGAGAGAGAGAGAGAGAGAGAGAGAGAGAGAGAGAGAGAGAGAGAGAGAGAGAAGATAGACATGTCAGGGCCTCTTGCCCCTGCAAACAAACTCCAGATGCATATGCCACCTTGTGCATCTGGCTTTATGTGGGTACTAGGGAATCGAACTCCCGTCTTTAGGCTTTGCAGGTGAGTCCCTTTACCGCTAAGCCATCTCTCCAGTCCCTGCCCAAAGATTTGTTAAGCCTTGGCAAATGGAAGATCAACAATTACATTAACTCAGCCTTTTCCTATTTTCTTAAGGAAGATACTGCAGGCTGTCCAGGGTAGCCTCCTAATGAAATCGGAGGCCTCTTTCCAGGTAGACTCTGCCTCCCAGAGATCCATCATAGTACTTTGTATCTTATTACTGTAATGAAATATCTGAGGTGGGCTACTTTAGAATAAGGGCTCACAGGTCTAGAGTCACAAATTCTAGGGGCTTGTGGTCATGGTATTCTTGCTGACAGTTCTGAGGCAGCAAGATCACAACAGCAAGACATAGACAGTGCATGTGCCTATGTGTGTCTCTTCTGGGCCACCTCAATGACCTTATTTAATCCTAATCACTTCCCAAAGTCCCACCTCTAAGCGCTATAGCTGAATGAGCTTCCTTCCTCTCAACACCTCAAAATGGTGATCAAATTTCTACACACGGGGGCTGGAGAGATGGTTCAGCGGTTAAGGTGCTTGCCTGCAAAGCTTAATGACCTCGGTTCAGTTCCCCAGTATCGACGAAAAGCCAGATGCACACAGTGGCACATGTGTTTGGGGTTCATTTGCAGCAGCTGGAGGCACTGGCACTTTTTCTCTTTCTCCTTCCAAATAATGTATATATTTATACACATGGAAGCTTCAGGAACAAACTATATCTAGTCCATAGCAATCACTTCCAAAGAACTTGTCATTTAAAAAGAAATGACACCTTTGGCAGCAATGTTACCTCACCATTATGACATAAAAATAGTTACTGTGCAGAGCAGGTATAATTGATTTTAGTTAAATTAATTTATGTAAACTTAAATTCATGCTATGAAAAATAAATAGCATCTATAAACTATTGTGCAATCTGTACTGAAATTAAAAATAGGAATACAAATAATTTCATTTTTAACTATAGATTCAATTCAAGAGAAATGATGGAATTTATCTACAAAAAGACATATTAAGACCCATATTTCTACTTCAAAATATACCACAAAGCCACAGTAACTAAAACAATGTAGTCTGAAACAAGGATAGACACATAGGCCAATGGAATGGAATTGAGATTTCTGTGTCCATTGCGCTCGCTATGTGTACGGGTGCATGCACAGTTGGGGAATAAAGGATCCAGGGTTTCTTCTTGAGCTGATGAAAATGTACTAAAACCGAGTGTGATAATGATTGTACTCACCTGGGAATGTCTCCAAACCATTCCATGTATGTACTTTCAATGGATGAATCATGCAGTGTGAGAACTAAATCTCAATAAAAGTGTTCAAAGGAAGAGAATAAGTAACAGTGTATTTATAACAGCCACTGATTGGAAACAAGCCAATGGCTTACCAGCAATTCAATAGGTGAACTGTGCCCTGTTGTTCTCTGGGATCTTACTCAGCCTGCTACAAGGGAGGGTTCCTGATTGCTACGTACCGTGGAACGGAGGAACCTCCTGGGCATTCTGGCGGGAGAAAGAAGCCACACACGCACCTGTGCAAGCTATAGAGTAGTTTATGTGAAATTCTACATACCAACCAGGCCCTCCTTCTCTTTGGGATAGAAATATTCCCTGCTCTAGAATTGTAGAGCACTTTACATGAAATTCCATGCACCATCCAGCTCCTCTCTATCTTTAGGATTGAAATTCTGTCAAAGGGGCCAGAAATGTTTAGAACTGGCAATTTGGTACATGGTAACCTTACTCTGCTGTTGCCATTGGATGAAAAGAGCCACATTGACCAGGCCACAGCCCATCCTGGAGATGGTCCACATTCAGTGATTGGTCCGTATGGGGCATCCTTGTTCTAAGATACTATCGTTCTTCCACTGGGCAAACCTGAGGCTGTTGGCATAGTTCCAAGCAGGCCTCAGCCAGATGTTTCCAGCGGTGACTGGTGCAGTGCTGAGCCCTGGACTGGCTTTCACTCTGTCCATGCCATCCTTACCAGACCACCTCTCCTGTTCACTTTACAAAATTAACTGCTCACATGTGACACTTTGTCTCAGGCTGGTCTAGGGAAAGGAGACCTTACACAACAAGGCACTATGTGTGTGTGTGTGTGTGTGTGTGTGTGTGTGTGTGTGTATACACACACATAAATACATACATACATACATACATACATATGTCAACAGCTAAATGTACAACATGTTGGGTGTGGTGGCACACATCTGTAATCCCAGCACTTGGGAGGCAGAGGTTGGAAGATCACCGTGTGTTCGAGGCCAGCCTGGAGCTCCAGAGGGAGACTCTGCCACACACACACACAAAAAAAAAATTGACAAAAAAATGTACAATATAAAATAGTAGGCCTGTTCTGTGACCCAAATCTGTACTTTATGTTATTTTGTATATGTATGCATATATATATATCCTAATTTTGTAATTGTGCAGTTGTTTATTATTGTATATAACTTATTAGGCAGTTTCTAGGTTTCTGCTGTTTCGAACAGGATTCCACCCTTCAGTGAAGATAAGCTGATTACTTTTAAAGCATTGTTTAACAGGAATTAACCAGTCTCTGGAGGTGTCACAAATTCCACTCTGAATGGTAGCTGGAAGTATCATTTCTCCCATCCAAGTTCTAAAGAGGCCTGACCTTGCTTAGCTTCCTAGATCAGACAAGATCAGGTGCATTAAGGCTGGTCTGGCTATAGATTGGAAGTGTCATTTTTATCTTGCCAGTTAATACAGTATAAAGCTCTAATTCTCGTCTGGGATCCTATAGGGAACTCTTAAGTTTAAGTAAATTGTACCACAGAACTTATGTCCCTTAAGGCAT
Organism: Zapus hudsonius; assembly: GCA_004024765.1. Lineage (NCBI taxonomy): Eukaryota > Metazoa > Chordata > Mammalia > Rodentia > Dipodidae > Zapus > Zapus hudsonius. The sequence goes on from PVHP010043688.1 coordinate 4,562, forward strand.
TTGTGAGTTCTATAAACACACAGGATGCTGTGCCCATCGACTGGCTTATTGGATGCTAGTGCCTGTAGATAGGATCCTGGGTGAGGTCTCTTGCCTGGTGACCTAGGGAATTCTCCAGAGCAAGTGAGAACTGGGAGCTGTTAATACCATCACTCCCAGAAGCTGGAAGATGGTACATGGCCTCATGCAGGGGTTCTGGGCTACCCCATTTCTAGTACCTTCTCTGTATACCATATGTTTATTGCCAATTTTTAGCCCACACTTTCGCTATATACCCAGCCTTTCCCATCTGATTTCCAAATACTCTGATGAAGATGTCTTAGAAAAAATTTCAGTTAAGTGATGATCCAATTGGCACCTAAGACATAATGCATTATTAGGCATTTCGTTGTAACTAATAGTCCTTAATGAACCAAGGCCTTCCAGAGCTCCATATAAACCAATTCTCCCAGTCATCTGAGGTCCCTGGGGAACTCTCAGCCTTCACTAGGACCATGGTAATTTGTTCCACTTCCCAGTCTCTCATCACTCCCATACCAGGCCTTTGGGGCCCTTTGTGTGCCCCTATGCTCTCTGCCTCTCTCAGTGGTCTCTAATGCAGTTGCCCCACACATCCTTTGGGAAGTGCTCAGTACCCTGGGCTCTTTTGGAAGTCTTTCCTCTGAGTACTCCTGGGGTTGCTGTTCCTTTTCCTCTGAGCAGCCTACCTCCCCTGTTCAGTTTCTCTCCCATGCTGTACATCAGAGCTGGTTTGTACTGGAATAAGCTTGGGGAAGGCTTTCTAGTAGTCTGCTCTTCATTCTTCTAGTTGAGCAGCCAAGGTATTGAGAGGTGACTGCAAACCCTCATTTCTCCTCACCTCTCTCTCTTTCTCTCTTCCTTCCTCTCTGGTGATGCTGCGATGGGGAGCAGTAGTGTTGACCTTCTGGGTGCTATGAAGCTTTGGGGAGCTAAGCTATGGAAGGACAATGTTGTCACATAGGAGGAATTTCATAAATGTTCAAGTTTCCTGGTAAAAATGGACTTTTAAAAAATACTGTTTTTAAATTTTAAAAATGCTGTTTTTAAAAATATTTTTTATTTATTCATTTGTAAGCAGAGAGAAACTAGAGAGAAATAAAGAGAAAGAGAGAGAAAAAAAACCAAGAGAATGGGCATGTCAGGGCCTCTAGCCACTGCAAACAAATTCCAGGTGCATTCACCACTTTGTGCAACTGGCTCTACATGGGTACTAGGGAATCGAACCAGGTTGTTAGGCTTTGCAGGCAAGTACCTATACTACTGATCCATCTTTCCAGCACCAAAATGGACTTTTTACAGGCCCAAGGGTATAGCTCAGTGGTAGAGTATTTGCTTGGCATGTGTGGCTCCAGCCATAGCAGAAAGAAACTAAGAAAGAAAGGAAAAAAAGGAAGGAAGGAAGAAAGGAGGCAGGAAGGGAAGGAAGGAAGAAAAACCCCACAATCCTGTTTTATGATAAATATGTTTGACCTGACAAGGAGAACCTTGATGAGCACTAGCAAAGTCCACTGTGGTGCTGATACACCCAGGAAATTGGAGGCAGGCAGAATACAGCCCAGTTTACTACAAGTGGTACAGTCTTCAGGACTGGATTGAACTGGACTGGAATTCCGCTAATCCTCCTGAATCTCAGTCTCAATGATAAAATGGGGAAGCAGTATGTCTATCATAGGGTCGTCCATTTAGGTGGAGAAGCAGAGTCCGGCTCAAGAGTAGTAGGTTCTAGAACAAGGCCCACGTCTACCACCTATCCATCATAGGTGGTAGGATTAACTTAATCTCTCTGTGTCTCAATTTTCTTCAGCTGTCAAGTGGGACGGTAGTAACATTTATTTTGTCAAGTGAGTTACCACTTATGATTGGCACATGGCCTGCATTTAAAACATGAAACATGGGCTGGAGAGATGGCTCAGCGGTTAAGGCACTTGCCTCTAGTGCCTAAGGCCCCAGGTTCAATTCCCCAGTACCCACAATAAGCCAGACCCACAAGGTGGTGGCCCTGGTACTCTCTCTCTCTCTCTCTCTCTCTGCTTGAAAAATGAATAAATAAAATATTAAAAAATAAAACATGAACGTTTAGTTATATGTTATATTATTATTGATATTAATGTTTATACACATTTGCTATTGTCAAGGTTAATTTTTATTGTCAACTTGAGAGGATTGAGAATCACCATGGAAACATGTAGGTGTGTCTAGAAAAGTTTAACTGAGGAGAGAAGACCCACTCTGAATGTAAGCAGCATCATCCCATGGCTGAGGTCTCCCACTGAATCAAAAGGGAAAGACAGCTAAGCTCCAGGATTCATCTCTCTCTGTCTCTTAAGCCAAAATAAACCTTTCCTTTCTTGTTGTTTTGATTAGGTAATCTGTTACAGCAAGGAGAAAAGTGACTAATAAAGCTAACAATTATTAGGAAAAAATGAAGATGACGAAAATCACAGGTAAACAATATACTTTAGGAGTTTAATTTAGTATAACCTAAAATATATGTTTATTAAAAATATTTTTACCCCCAAATATAAGGTACTGCAAGTTTCCATGAAATAAAATTTAAGCTAGATCATTCCATTTCAAAGCAGACATGTTGAGGAAACTGTATGCAGGTTTATACTATGGCTACATGGTTTATAATAAGAATTACTTAGTTTTTCCCCCCTGGAATTAATGCTGAATTATGCAAGTTTTGCATTATGCCATTTCTTTAGGAACAATACCCTTTGCATAAAGTGCCACCAGTTTGCATATAAAAGGCCCTTGAACATTGCCTGACATAGAGAAGGAATCCATGAATGGAAATTACCACAAATAATCTTCAACTAGGTACGAAGCAATAACTTTGGCTCCCACAAACTTAGTTGAGTCCTCTTCTACCAACTGCAGTGATTCCCATGGAGGAAAAAGACAGTTAACAGCAAAGCCCTGACATTAGTATCCAGGATGAAGACTTCTTTTCTGCAAGCCTCCCACCAGAGTCATTGGGCACCATCTGTCTTCTTGCTGTGTACACAACTTGCTTCCCTGACCATATTCTAAAGATTGCATCATTGGGGGTGCACTTTTGCTCTTGTATGCTATTTTGTCTAGCAGAGATCCTGGTATATAATAATTACTTTTGATAAATAGTTTCTGAAAATTTTTAGGAAGGCGTGAGGTTGTATGTGACAGTCTTACCATTCAGGACCCTTGGATTATTTTTCCATGTTCATTGCTTATGTGTACATCACCTGGGTGCCTAATCCACAAGAGAGAGAAGATGATGCCTCTGTCTTTCCTTTCTGGTCTCAGGTAGGCCAACCACAGACTCCATGTTCAGCCTCTGAAACAGCATGTGAAACATCCTGGTATCTAGGTGTTGAAGTTATCTTCTGGCTGCTGGGACACACATCCAACCAAAGCAGTTTATGGGAGGAAAGGGCTTATTTCAGGCTTACTGATTTTAGAGGAAACATCATCATGGTGGAGAAAGTGGGTCCACACCATCATGTATCCATAGCAGGGAGACAAAAACCAACAGCCAGCCCCACCAAGCACAAACAACCAGAGCTAGAGCTGGCTCTCTCCATACCTCTTAGGGCTGGACCCAAGATCCACCCCCAGGGACACACCTGCTCCAGCAGGGATGCACTTGCTGAGGACTAAATAGAAAGCTTAATTAAAAATACTTCAGGCTGTGTGGGACATACGTTTACATTTACCACCATGCCAGGATATTAGTCTGAGTTACCTCAGGAGCAGACCCTGGGATGAGAACTTGTGGTCAAGTGTTTGGGAAGTGATGCCGGAACACACCAGTAGGCAGTAAGGGTCATGAAACAGGAGAGGGAAGATGGAGCGTGAAGAGGATGTTATCAAGTTAGCCACCCCTATGAACTCCTGGTGAAGAACCCCAGAGATGGTGGAACAGGTGCAACCCAGTCTTCTTATCTGCTGTGGTTGAAGTCTGAAATGTCCCCTATAGTATTATTATGTTTGAACACTTGGTCACCAGTTGGTGGTATTTTGGGAAGTTGAAAAGTCTTTGGGATTGTGTCCTAGATAGCAGAAGTGGCTCACTGAGGGGGGCGTGTCTTTAATTGCTGAGTGATCTCCTCAGTCCTAAGCAATTCTTTCTCAGCCTTCCATCTTGCCGTCACCTCACCCTCAGTCAGCATGGTGAGATTACAGAAGCCAAGCCCAGCTTCTAGCCTTTTACATGGGATCTGGGGATAGAACTCGGGTACTCCAGCTTGAGCAGAGAGAGAATGTTTTAACCACTAAGCTATATCTCCAGCCTGGATCTTCAATGTTCTATCTGCTTCTGGTGCTGGCCTGAGCTCTCTGCGTTCTGATCATCCAAGATGTGAGGGGCCTCCAGCACATGCTCCACCATGATAAACTGAAACCCTAAGCCAAAATAAATCTCACCTCCCATTAAGTTGTGTCCAGCAGGTATTTTGTCACAGTGATGAGAAAAGTAATGAATACACTATATAACGGGCAAGAATGGATCCTACTTATCCAAAACTTTGCATTTTCCTTTCATTAAGGGCTTACCTTAATTAAGGGCTCCTCATTGATCATGCAGGCTGAGATGGACAAGACCAAAGAGGAGAGTGACCATGATTTTAAGTGAGAAGTTAACAGCTGGTATGGTATGGATGAATGTCCAGGGGATGTGGACAGAACACTTACAGTCTATACTCAGAATACTCGTAGCCCTATTCATTAAGGAAAAAAAAAGACAAGCCTACATAGTAATATTCTAAACCTATTTACGTTTTTAGAATGTTGTGTTCTGGTTGTATGTTGCCATGTAACAGCATGTCCAAATTTACTGGCTTGGTGTCCAATTACCATTTTGTTACCACTCAGGGTTTCTGTGGGTTGGGAATCTTGGAAGTATTTGCTGAGTATTTTTTCGTGTGGCTGTCAGCAGGTAGTTGCTAGAGCTGGCGCAGAAGATAGAGGGCTGGGATAGCTATGAATGGCCAAGAATTTCTTTCTTTTTCTATGGACTTATTTAGGCTTCCTCACAACATGGTGGTCCCTAGGTGGCCTCTAGGTTTGCCAACATGGGAGTTGAAAGTCTGGAAGAGTGGATGCCAGCGTCCTAGATGGAGGCTGTATTATGACCTTGGAAGTCACTTCTGCTGGACTCTGTTGATTATGAGTGAGTCATCAAAAAGTTCAGATTCAAAGGTGAATGAGTTGGGCTTCACTTGTTGACGGAAGAGTGTCAGGGTTTAGGAGATAATAGTGAAGTAGCCACCTTTGGAAAACACAGCCTGGTGTGTATATGTGTGCACATTCACGTGTGCACAAATGTTTGTGTATTAATAAATTCTGCCATCTCTTAGTACTTACGTCCACACAATAGAAAATGAGAAAATGAATGTGGGCTAGCACAGACGACTTGACTAGTAAGATATGCAGAAATGCACAAGTTTAGCACTTGTCTGAGGCTGTCTGCCTTCAACAACTGTACGGGCACCTGCTCTAGTATTTAGCCAGCAGGGTGAATGCTTATGCATCCTTATAGGAGAGGGCATTGGCTAATGATTATCAGCAACTCCGGAAATGAATGAACTCCATGACACAATAAAAACTCTAATTGCTTGGCAGCAGTGTTTAGGCCTCATTACGTAGATCTGTAACAGCTTCAAGAGAAATAAACTCCTGTGTCAATAGATAACAAGGCATGAAATAGGTTATTTCCTTTTTGAAAGGTATGAAAGCTTCCAATTGCCTGATATACTCACTTAGTAGATTATTTTCTGTCATCTCAGTTAATTGAATTTTATCCCTTGCTCTTAAATGTTTTCCTTCAAAATAAGGTTACAAAGTTCAAAAAAGTCATATTTGAAATCATGGTCACAGAAGGCAGAAATTAACCTTATCTAGAGAAAATGTTCTGGAGGAAATTAAAAAAAAATCCTCAAACTTTTGGACAATCATCTTCCCCTAAGGATTTGAGTCACTTGGCACTTAAATTTCTTCCTAAGGAATTCCACCAAATACTTCATTTTAAAAAGTATTTATTTATTTATTTATGAGCACATGTGTGTTTGTGAGTATATATGGGAGTACCAGGGTCTCTTGCCACTCAAACAAATGCCAGATGCTTGCACCACTTTTAGCATTTGGCTTTATGTGGATACTGGGCAAAAATTGAAACCATGGCCATCCTTATGGAGGACACACATATGGTGGAGCCAACACTGACAGTGCCACTCATGTCCCCTTGCCCCCACCACTCTTGTACATGGCACATGTCCGGGCTCTGAAGTTAGACCATCATGTACATCTTGGTGGCTCTGTCACCAAGACCTGGATAACCTGGGAACTCTACTCTGCCCTCAAGTTATAACCCTGGCTTAAGTCAAGAAAGGCCCATTTACTGATTTATAAAGCATGGCTGAAACAACTTTTCAAAGGAGAGATCCTAGAAGGGCCTGGGAGAGTGGACAAATTGCCCTCCTTATCCCAGCATCAGTCAGGCACCAGCTGAATCAGAGGTCAATATCTGGGATTCTCTTGCTCTAAGCAGGTGTCCAGAGAGCATAGATTTTCTGCTATGTAAGCTCAACTCTCCCTTTATTGTTGCCTTATATCAGGTCAATTTCAAGCCTGTCAAAACATATTATGAAGAAGCCAATCTTAAACTAAACCCTTCACAAGTCACTTCTGCAAGTCAGAGCTGGTACAGTACAGCAGTCCATCGCCTCCTCCCACCCTCATCCTCACTTTTTCTTTCTTTCACTTTAAGACAAAATACCCTACCACCAGCAGCATAGCACAAATGCCACACTCTAGAGAGAGTTACCATGTTTATTCATCATTGCCGGCGCAGTACTAGAAAATGATGGAAGGTGGGTGAGATGCCTCTGGTCTGGGGACTCATTACACAAAAAACATATAGCATGTACCAGTGTAGTGGTCACCGTAGATGATCACAGTATGCCCAGATATCTGGTCATACCCTATTTTGGGTGTTTCCAAAAGGGTGTTTTATATGTAATTAACATGTAAATTGGTAGGCTGAGTATAACTCATTACCTTTCCTAATGTGGGTGTGCACCTTCTAATTAGTTGAAGACCAGAATTGAACAAAAAGAGCAAGAGGATTCTTCCTGCTCAATGATGATCTGGAACACTAGCCTTTTCCAGCCTTTGGACTTGAATAGAACACCATCAGCTCTTCCTAAGGGTCTGGAGCCAGCTAGGCTCAGGGCTGGAACCACAGCATCAGCTCTCTTGGGGGTCAGGTCTTCATTTTTTGACTGTAGCTGATCCACTGGCTCTCTCAGATCTCCCGCTTGCTGATTTGTTCTGAAGATCTTAGGACTTGACAATTTCCATAGTGTATGTATTAAATATCTTATGTCTGTATATATTCATCAAGGCCAGGAGTGCAATCTGTCCCATTTGAGCTACTAGTGATATCTGTTGGGGGAGGGGGCTCCCAAGATCCAGGAAAATGTTTTATGGGAAGAGGCTGAGCTTGTGGGGTGAGGGAGGGCTAGGTAGCTTGGGGATGATGTCAGAGCCATGGGCTCTGGGAGTCAGGAGAGGGACCCAAAGCATAAGTAGGAGAGGGAAGAATGGGTGAGCCACCAATTGGGGGTTGGCTGAGCACATCTAGTGAAATGGGAAAATTTCCAGATCATTGTGTACTGTTGTATACGTACACATATGCCAGTGCTCGGGGTGTGCCTGAGAAAGGGGGGTGCATTTTATTTTGTAAAATAATTAATGAAGAATAAAAATGATATAAATTACTGTCTTTCCATCTTTGCTATGTATTAGAATGTTAAAAAAAACAAAACCTTGCTTGGAGGCAAGTGTGGTGAGGCACACCTGTAATCCCAGTACTTGAGAGGCTGAGGCAGGAGGATCAGGAATTTAAGACCAGCCTGGGGTAGATAGTAAGATTCACCTTCAAAAAACAAAAACCCAAAGAAGTACCTTTCTGTGTTCTACCTATGAATCTTCTGTAATGCATGGAGCGTCCTTGAGTATGACATAATCGGGCTGAAATGCTTATGCACCCAGCTCGAATCAATTCTTCACAGCAAGGCTATAAAGTGCATAGCCAACATCTAACAGTTATGATACTGGGGTTATGCAATTGTTTGGTGTTTGCCAGATTGCTAAACACAGGGCCTTTATATGCCTTTTCAAGGTAGATTCTTCCATACTAAAAGGAAAAAACCCTGTGCAGTGGAGAGGAGCAGAGATTACAAAGGCAATGGTTGTGGCAAGGGCCTCTGTACAAATTCTTTACATGACAGGCTTTCCTTCTCTTCTTTTTAAAAACTATGTATGCATGTATGTATATGTATATGTATATGTATATGTATATGTATATGTATATGTATATGTATATGTATATGTATATGTATATGTATTTATAAGCAGAGAGAGAGAGAAGAGAGAGAGACAGAGAGAACGGACATGCCAGCTGCAAACAGACTGCAGATGCATGTGCCATTTTGTGCATCTGGCTCTTACATGTAGGAACTTGGAAATCAAACTCAGATTGTTAGGCTCTGCAGGAAAGTGCCTTAACCATTGAGAAATCTCTCCAGCCCTCTTCTCCTCTTTTTCTTCAATAGCAAAGTGGGGAAGAACTAAGAAAAGCAAGAGGAAGTCTAGACCGTAGTATCTGGGGACCAGACCCAGATCCATCACTTACAAGATGTGCGATGTTAAACAAGTCATTTGGATGGTCTTTCATTTAATCATGCATAAAACAGGAGAAATGACCCTTGAGCTACAGGACATCAATGAGCTCATGACTTTGAATGTATCTTGTAAAACCATGAAGCTTCATAACACTAAGAGTTTTCCCTCTTAGGGAATCCAATCCAAGGGAGGTATACGGTGTGTGATTTGCCAGAATCCCTTTAGAGATATGCGAGATTGCCGAAAGAAGCAACTGCTGGAGAGAATATGAAGAAGGCTCCTGCTAAGACTTAATCTAATCCATTTGTCCCTCAGACCATAATGAAACCCAACCTGTCCTCTTGGGTCTGTGGCAATCTTTGACCCAGAAAATACGCAGACAGTGCTGAGGTTGACAGATACCCTGGAGAGGTTTTCCAAGGCTTCCCTGGCCTCTGTCTGTATCACAAGGCTGCTGGCGCCAACGCTCTGGCTGTGTGATGGTTTACAGTACTCCTTAAATTGACGGGACCTAGAATCACCAGTGAGGGATTATCTAGATTAGATTAGCCTCTGGACAGGCCTGTGAGGGATTCTCTTGATTAGGCTAATTGAGGTGGGATGTCCCACCTTAACTGTGAGAGGCACCATTCCATGGACTGGGATTCTGGACTATATTAAAAGGAGAGGGGCTGGAGAGATGGCTTAGCAGTTAAGGTGCTCACCTACAAAGCCTAAGGAGCTGGCTTTGATTTCCCAGTACCCACAAAAAACGGGATGCACAAAGTGGTGCATACATCTGGAATTTGTTTGCAGCAGCTGGAGGCCCTGCAGGGCACATCCATTCTTTCTGTCTTTCTGCTTGCAAAAAAAAAAATAATAATAAATAATTAAAAGCTGGGCTTGGCCACACACATGCCTTTAATTCCAACACTCAAGAGGCAGAGATAAGAGGATGCCCATGAGTTTGAGGCCACCCTGAGACTACATAGTGAATTACAGGATTCTAGGTCAGCCTTGGGTTAGAGGGAGACCTTACCTCAAAAAAAAACCCCCAGAAAATATAAGGAGAAACTGGCTGAGGAGCAGTGTTCATCCCTTACTCTGGGCTGAATGTGATCAGCTGCCTCAAGCTACTGCCACCACGCCTTCCTTGCCCTTCCTTCCTTCCTTCCTTCCTTCCTTCCTTCCTTCCTTCCTTCCTTCCTTCCTTCCTTCCTT
>PVHP010043689.1:0-14422 GCA_004024765.1 Zapus hudsonius
TATCCGGCTCGGATATGCAGCCAGGCTGGGTCTGTGAGAGAATGGTGATGTTATCTTGTGGCCTGCCTAGGGGCTTTGGAGTTTTCAGGATTGCTAAGATTTACAGGGGCCCCCGGAATTTGCCTCGACTTCCTTCGGAAGGAGACTGTCCCAGAGCCTGCCAGACTCAGCAGAAACCTTACTTCCTCCATGCCTCATTTGCAGAGTACCACAATATGTGGTTAAAGTAGAGAGTTTTTATTTTTCCTTTCAACATACTGAACACCAATCGTGAGATTTGGCCATCAAGTTTAATGCTAATCCATGACATCTAAAAGCTTAAAGTTCACTGGTAAGGAAAGTCTATGAAAAAATGAAATAAAGATACATAAAATATTGAAGAAGAATATGAGGCTAAGGTTTCTGGAGGGGAAAAATGTAAGGAGGCTATTGACAAAAAGAGGTTTGAACAGAGAATATTCATAGAGAATTATGGTGGAGCAAAAGATTTGTCATCATGGATATGTAATTTTAATCATATATATCATATATTTCCCAGTAAATGAAAAATTGAAGAAATCACAGAATCTTTCATATATATATATATATATATATATATATATATATATATATATATATATATATATATATATATCATCTATCTAGAGAAAGAGTGAGAGAGAAAGAGGAAGAAAAAGAGAAAGAGAAAGAGAAAGAGAGTTAGTCTTACTATGTAGTCCTGGATGACCTAGTCTCCACAAGGTCGCCTGACCCAAAATCCAAATCATGTAATCTTCCTGCCTCAGCCTCCCATGTACAGTACAATACAATTTCAAATTGTTATGGAAACTAAATAAATTAATACAGAATAGTTACCAGGAGAAACAGTAGGATCTTTTTAAAATGTAAATAAAACCAAATAGTAGGAACATCTGAAAAAATATTAGATGTTAGTATAGATTGCTATTAAAACTAAGTTTCTGCCAGATGTGGTTATTCCTGCCCATAATCCAACACTTGGGTAGTTGAGGCAGGAGAATCATTGTGAATTTAAGGCCAGCTTTGACTGTACAGTAAGTTCCAAGCCAGTTAAGTTAACAGAATGAGACCTTGTATCAAAGAGCAGAAAACAAAACGCATCTAGATAGATAAAGAAGGCCTTAGAAAGGGATGAGGCAATAACATTTGCATAGATTTCACTATACTATGTGGCTACAGATAGGGAAATAAAGCTGGAAAATTAGATAGCAGATGACGAAAACATTTGAATTCAGAGATAAGGAATTTGGACGTTTCCCTGGAGACAATGAAGATTCTTTCCAAAACTTTGGTCACTGGACCAGTGGTGGGAGCCATGGATTGGCATGCAAGAGACAATATAAATTTAGGCTCAAGGCAAATATTTCCTATGTCTATGAGAGGCATTTCGACTGAAGTCTGATGTGACATGCTAGAAGGAAGTGACAGATAAAATGAGATTTAGAAACTAGCACCATAATATGTTAAATAAATGTAAATTCAAGAATGTTCTGACTTACAGTCTCAAAGGACCTGCAAGTTTGTAGTCATTGAGAAAATAACTGTTGGGTGTATTGTGTTTTTTCCCTCTCATCATTCCTATATTTTCATTATTATATGTTGTCTATGTATAATTATATCTTTAGTGAATAGTAATTTTAATTCTTATGATTGACTTCTTATGTGAGCTTTATTTCTCTAATTAATAGTGTTTTTTAAAAGAAGGTGTATTGTCAATTCAAGAAAATATTCTCAGGGTTGATTTGAGTCAAGTGCAGGGGGATCAGAACAGACATTTAGAAGTATTTGAGATAAAGTTAAAAAAAAAAAAAACTTTTGGGATGGAGAGATGGCTCAGCGGTTAAGGCACTTGCCTCCAGTGCCTAAGGCCCAGGGTTCAATTCCCCAGTACCCACATAAGCCAGACCCACAAGGTGGTGGCCCTGGTGTTCTCTCTCTCTCTCCTTAAAAATTAATAAATAAAAAAATTAAAAGGATTAAAAAATTTTACTTATTGAAAGTTATGAAAAACAGGAGGCAAGTTAAACTAGAGTTGATGAGGTGTTTTTATATTATTTTTAAGATGGGAGATATGTATGCATAGTTATATGCTAAAGAGAAGGGTGACTGAATAAACAATTATGAAACTTCATTTATTCATTTATTTGGTGCTACAGATATGCACTCTCCCACTATGTCTCTAGCCCCTACGCTAAATTTTATTTCTGAATCAAAGCAATATGTAATCTTTCTGAGGAAGCTTCTTAATATAGATGCTGCAGTTTATTTATCAAAAGCACACCACAATTATAAAGGATATTCATACATAAAACATTTACTAGGCTCCATTATATTCCAGGAATTATACTAGCTACTATGGAAAATTTCAAAAATATGAAATTTTCAATTTTGTAATGGTGGAAGTTGTTTTAGACAGAATGGTCATGGAAGGATGCTCTAAAGTAAGATATGAGCAGAAAGCTAGATGGACGCTGTTAATTGCCTTGGAGAAGACTCTGGAAGGTGCATTTTTATGGATACCAGAAGTTGATGCTTGATATTTTCCTCTATTGCTGTCCACCTTATTTCCTGAGGCAAACATAGTCTCTCACTTGAACCCACGGCTCACTCATTTGTCTAGCCTAACTAGCCATCTCTTCTAGCTAGCCTGCTTTCTCTGGAGATCTCTTGTCTCTCCCTCCTGAGGTGGGTCACCACACCCAGGAGACATTTACATAGGTGCTGGGGATCTGAACTTAAGTGTACATGCTTGTGCTTTTTCCAATGAGACGTCTTGTAAGCCTTGAATAATAGTCTGAATTTGGAAAACATGTTAGCTATCTAAGTAGAGATGCTGAATAAGCATTTACATGTACAAATGTTGACTTTAAGAAAGTCTTGTGATAGAAGATAATTTTGGACAACCTCAGTATAAAGATGCAATTTAAATCATGGGTCTAGATGGTATATGGAAAGAACTATAAAGTTGGGAAAAACTTAAGTCAGTAATTATAAACTGAAGTCTCTGGTCAGAGATTAGGAAGATGTAAAAGAGCCAGCAAAAGAGACTGAGAAGTGCCACAGGTTGCAGGAGGAAAGTGAACAAGTGAAGAAAATAGTTAAAAGAGGGAGTAGTCAAGAACTACACACAATATTAGCAAATGATCAGACCAATTGAATTTAGCAATATCATGTTTTTGTTGATGGGATCAATCCAATAGGAGAAAATAGGTAATTTGGAAGAAAGGAAGGAAAATCTAGAAACTAAGCCTATAAGCAAGAGAGGAATGAAATTCCAACTCAAAAGGCTTAAATTTCATTAAGAACAGTCAGTTTAGTGAAACATAAATTTATTCCCATAAATGCACACACATTTTCAGACTATATAGCTCTATGCTCTCATTTGTAAAACTTTCACTTTTGCAGAACTATGTTCTTAAAGCTTATTTTCTCCTTGATTTTAAGAAGAATATGTGGGAAGGTCCTGTTATGAATTCTCATTAGAATTCAGTGTCAACCTCTGCAACCCTTTCCCTTAGCACTGGACACCAGATGGTGAATTAAATGGAGAGCACAGTTCAGTGTTCTTTATTAGCACAGCAAGACAGATCTAGATGTGTGTGTGTGTATGTGTGTGTGTGTGTGTGTGTGTTATGCAGAATGTTAGAAATCTAACCAATATACTGAGGTAGTGTAGACACTGTCAAAGTTGCTGTTTTTAAGTATTTAGAAAGTGTCAAAAGGTGGAATAACTTTTTTTACTGAGTACTAAAGAACACTTTAATGAGGGTTTTGATCATCCTCCCCGTGAGACTGAACTTAATTTATCTTCATTACATCACCCGAGCCAAGGGTAGTGTGCAGCTTGGAATAGCAAAGCAGTAAAGCTGAATGTGAGGAAGAAAACATTTATTATCATTATAGGTTCAATATTCTCAGAGCTGGCAAGGGGAAGGAGTTAGAATCAGACACCCTTCCTTTGTTGCCATTAGTACAGTTCCTTAAGTGGTGTGCATGTAGGTGTGAAGGAAGGCATACCTTCACAGTCAGTAGTGTGACATCTTTAGACAAGTAGGGGTGAGCTAGGAGGGTGGGGGTGCACAGATGTACTAATTTCTTTTTTCTTTTAAAGTCATTGTGTCTTGCCAGTAGCTTCTAGGTGGCTAACATAAAGGACTAAAATCCCCACCCTAGTATTTGTCACTAAGTATGAAAGGGGCGTGGCTCAGTGTATGGGACACCTGTTTTATTATTTTCTTCTTGAGCCCCACAAGCTGCTTTCCTGGGGTCCTGACTCCTCAAGCGCTCTACAGGGTCTCCGGAGCTCCTGCAACCTTTCAGGGAATCCTCCCGCCAGCCAGGCTGCTCAATAGTGTTGAGAGGGCCTGCTGAGCATGTGTGAAGAGAGCCGCGCATGCTCTGTGCAGCGGGCAGGTTTAGCCGGCGCTAGCAGTGGGTTTTACTACTCTTCCCCCACCTTCCCCGCCCAGCACGCCCCCCTCCGTTCCTCCCCTCCCCCACCACGCGGTCCCCGCATCCACCCCGCCCCTCTTCCCCACCCCCTTCACCCAAGGCTCGGGAATCTCCTTTGACGTTCGGGTGACGCCGCTGTGCCTTCGCGGTGGGCGCAGCACAGGTAATGCCGCGCCTGCCGCCATATTGACGGAACGGGGAGTGGGGAGCGGGTAGGGGGCGAGCGAACGAGGTAGCGGCGCGGTGTGCGGGGCGGGGAGTCACCGCGGCGCGGCGGCGGCGGCGGCGGCGGCGGCGGCGGCGGCGGCGAGTGGGAGCCGTGCGGTGGCTCCGGGAGAGGCTGCTCAGAGTTGTGTTCTGTGTGTGCAGCGGCCGGCAGCGGAGACCCTTTGCTCCCAGCCTCTGAGGGACCAGGCAGTTGCTGAAGGCGCGGCTGGGGGTCGTGGCGGCGGCGGCGGCGGGCTAGCTGTACCGACGGGATGCGCGGCAGCGCTGGAGGCTGGCAGCTCCGGTTCGACTGCTCCTGAAGGGGCGATGTTACGGTTCGCTCCTCAGGAGGAGCACTGGAACCAAGAAATGGAGGTATTCGGCAGCGGCGGCGCGAGCGGCAGCGGCGGCGAGGTCAGTGTGCGGGGCAAGCGGGGAGGAAGCGGGATCCCGGCTGCGGACGGGAGGGCGAGCGAGCGGGGGAGCGGGGCGTCCAGAACCCTCTCAGAGCTCGGGGCGGGGCGGGCGGGTCGGGGTGGGGTGGGGTGTCGGGATTCCGCGTGCGACTCGGCCGGGCCGCGCAGCTCCAGCGGCGGCCACGCAGCTGGAGTTGTTACTAAGTTTCTTCACTTTCCAACCCGAAGCTGGACTGGGGACCGCGCGGGACGCCCAACCGCCTCCGCGCCTCCTCTAGCCGTAGCGCTGGCCTCGATTGCCTGCTGCCCTTCGGGGCGCCGCTGCCCTCCGGAGCTCTGGTTAAACTCCTGGGACTTTTGAATACCGGGCGACCTAAACACAGCAAGGTGACTAAGTAATTCTGGAGACATTCACCCAGAGGAACAAGTGCTTCTTGGTAACCGCATTCTCGATCCCTCGTTGCTTTTGATTTCCTTTCTTCTTCCCTGCTCATCCCAGTGAGCTGGCGGCCAGGTTGATCTCCCTCCTTCCCCTCACTCGGCAGCTTTGTTCTTTCTTCTTCCTGGACTCCCCAGCTTTTCTCTTATCACTGGCCCGTCCCAGTTGGTGGATCCCAGGGGCAAAGTGGCCACCAGCCCTTCTAAAACCAATTTTAGTAAGGCTCACACCGACCGGGTGAGTCAAAATATTTTGATTCCCTCTTCTTCCCGCTCTTCTTGCCTGCAATTCCATGCAATTGGCTATTGAGCACCTGGGCCTCAAGGGCTTGGATGTGGACAGGTGCTTTGTTGTTTGCTCCCAAAGGTGGCCGCTGACTGCCACCTTTGGGATACCAAACTGCTCTTCTAGCGATAAAGTTGCATGCTTTCCGGGTCAGTAGAGGCCACCGGACACTGAAAACAATTGTTCAATGCCCGTTTGATTCATGACAGTGTATTTTGAGGTAAGAGTGAGAATTCTGGCCATCACAAGGGTGAAACTTTGTCTTCAAGTATTGCTCTATAAAAATATACTTTACACTATTATATGAGGCTTTTTTTTTCCTCCTTAAAAATTTTCATCAAGACCAAGGTTACATTGCAGGTTAGAATAATATGCAAATAGAAATGCAGTGGACATAAATTGAGAAGGACCCTCGAAGCTGAAACCATTATACTTACGGGAAGTGTTTTTCAGTTTTAAGGTAATAAATTGCAAAATGTTTAAATATTCTACACCTCTGAATAATGAAATATATAAAAGGACTTAATTTCGTCAAATGTAACAATGCTAATTGCTTGTTCAAATTTTCTAGCAAGACTAAGGGAAATTTTATTTCATTCGTGTCTGCCATATATTGGCTTTTAGCGAGAGACATTTAGTACATATGTGATTAGATGCTCGTAAAATAAGCATGAAATGGGTAGTAGGGACCTATTTACTCATTGTTTTTGTTAACGTAGAATGTAATGTCTTAAATTGAAATGATCACACTTTTTTTTTTAATTTGCAGTATGTTTTAGGTATTGTAGACATTTAACAATGGGTCTATCTGCCTCAGCAGTTTGGAAAAATACTCCAGTGGAAATTGTTAATCCCCATGAAGTAAAACAAAAGGTGGAGGTAAAATGGCAAAGATAGTATTTATGGCTTTTTTGTCTCAAGCATTTATTATTGGTTACATTTAACCCTGAAAATGACAATTAAAATATTCAGGGTGAAAATTTAATTCAACCTTGCAGTGGACCCATTTAGTATTTAGAAGAGCTTTTGTTTGTCTTGGTGGTAGTCTGTTGATGAAGCAGTTTTACTTTCTATAATTTATATTCATAATTACTTCTTTTGATGTTGGCTTTAGAAGTACTGTGAGTATAAATTTTATAAACATCATCTGTGATAGCTTCTAGACAAAGGTGTTTTCATTGATATATGTATATGCTGAATTCCTTAAAAAATAAATAATAATTTGGTAACTTTAATGTCAAAGAGAAGAATTTCTGTGTGTTGAATACTGGCAAGTTTAAAGACTATATACCCTCCTATGTATTTTAGAGTATTTTTCAGTATTTTTTCCTGTCTTGCTTATGTGGACAGTGAATATTCTTTAAATTATCATTCACAAGTGTATAAATTAGTTGCTTGAGACTCCTAACATGTTTTTCCACAAGAAACACTTATGGACAATTATATTTTTAGACCAAAGAACAATAGCAAGACATACAAATGAAGATCTGAACTATTGTTTGAACATTTCCTATGGTAAAATGTGTCAAGGTGTTAATTAAGGGCTAATTTGAAAAGTAAAAAAGGGAAACATGGGCTTCATTTGCTCCTGTGGAAAGGGTTTTTGGAAGCATGGAAAATAGGATAAGCACAATGCTGGGGTTGTGTGAGCTCTTGCAGGGACCCTCTCTCAATTAGGTCTGTTGGGAATGGGAACTTCAAAGGGCATCTACCCTTAAGCAGCCACAATTTTAGCTCCTCTCTGGATTCTGTCAAGATCAGGGAAGAGGTGTTACTTGAGACAGGCTGGCTATTGGTCATTCTTGGGCAAGGGTCATAACAAATAATCTGTTTTGAGTACCATAAATTACTACTATCTGCATTACTTAGTTGTTTGGTTTTTTTTGGTGCTTGCTTCCTTATGTGGGAATTGATACCATGTTTTAAAATTACCTATATAATATTGTACTAAAATTCTGGTATTTTTATTTACTTAAAATATTATTTTTGCTCAAAGAAGTTAACCTTGAGTGTAATATAATTTATTGATAAAACAGTTTGGCTTTAAATCTACCAATGCAAACATTTCAATCAGGATAGTAACTATATTGTGGATCAGGAAAAATTGCAATTTTTAGTTACTTTTTATGAGACCTTATACCAATAAAGGAAAAAAAATCACAAGTTTCATGGGCAGATGAATCTACATTCCACCTCGGAGCAGATGGGTGATCTATTACATGTTACTTAAACTCTCTGAATATTAGTTTTTTTTTCATTTATAAATGTGAGAAAACTATTTTCAAAAGTTATTAAAGCAAATTTACTGCTAAGTTTAATAAAGTATCTTGCATATAGTAGCTGTCAGATAAATGATAATTCCTTCTTTTCCCACAGAACTCTGAATTATTTCCATTTAGATAGCCATAGTCCCAGCCTTTCCAGTAGAAGTTTGTTTTTAAAAACCTCCTTTCTAAATCTTTTCCTTTCATCAAGTATATCGAATCTCTCATTCTGCATATGTGTAATCACAGATACAGTGATTCTTTGATAAAATACGAGATTATATTTAGGAATGCTTTACTAGATTATAAGAAATAATTTCATTATTGCAAGTGGCAAATGAAGTATTTTATTGACATTCAATTTTTTAAGTTTTTTTTTCCTGTTTGGAAATCTTATAGTAGGATTTGATTTAATTCTTCAAATGTGCAGTATTGTGATTTGCCTGAAGATGTACTGCAGAGTTCCTTTCTGCCCTCCATTTCCAGATCAGTTGAGCAAGTCAGAAATATAGAGAAATTGTTATTATAAATACCACAAATCCATTAAAAGTGGGGGTGAGGTGATGGTGACGATGGTTTAAGGATAAGGCCTTGTGACAGAGGTTAAATTTGATCAGAGCATTGTAGAGTGGTAATATTTTCAGAGTGATTATAGGAACATATTTCAGGTAGATGTGGATAGTATAAGCAAAATCATAGTTTTAGGAAGGAGGATATGATATTGCTATGGTTAAATCTGTGGTGTAGGTGTAGTGATATGATGTGAGATGACAGAGGGGATGTATGAAATCTAGGCCCAGATTGCATGGATCTTTTAAAGCCAGCTTGTAAGTTCAATTTTATTTTGAGGTAAGAGCCACCGTTGTTTTTTTTTTTTAAGTCCATGAGTGATATCACATTTGTGCTTTTAAAAATAACTGATGGTAGTGTGGATGATGGAATGGGAAAGGGGAGGCTCTGGAGGTGAGGAATAATAGCTAGGAAACTATTGTGCTAGAGGAAATAGTGCTGAGATTTTTGAGGTAGCACTGAAGGGGTCTGGAGGTGACTGATGGCAGAGACCTTGCATAAGTAGAATAGGTACAGTGTAGTAACTGATTTCCTCTTTCAGAAATAGGAGGGAAGACTAAGCCATTGAGATTAGGAGCCTCCTAATAGGAATTCAATTTAATAGGTAGCTAATATGTGCTTGCTAATATAAGTTCATTCTAGACACTAGATTGATACAGATAAATATATCTGAGGCGAAAGGAGGTAGCAAAGCAAATTGAACTTCCTCCTCTAATATTATTCAGAGCAATAGCAGAATACACTAAAGATTTTTGGACATGCTTGCTACCATTTAAAATCTTTAGTACTAAGCACCTTTAGTACTAAACATTGCTGCACTTATTACTAGTGAAAATTATTCATGCTGTTTAAATTGGCTTTAGGCATATTGTTATTCTTTCAGCAATAGTCATCTTAAATAGGAAATAGTCATATGTACAGAATCCTGTTCTGAGATCTGGAGAAAAAGCAGGGTCATCTGTATTTCTTGTATGCTTTTACCAGGTTGATATGGAATAAACCCCTCCTCCACAAAGATCCCTTCCCAGTTTCTCCAAGTCTGCCTTTCTTTAAACCAGTTTGGTCAGGAAATATTCAGGTCAGTTCCTCTAGGGCAGGGGCCTCTATGTCCCTACCTTAATTAGTTCATCAAGAAAACTAATCATTATCTTACTATTCCATAATAGGGACTAGCACTTGTGCAGTTGCTTTGTTGGGCCATATTATTTCCAAACTACCATCCTTATAAGCCTTTCTCACCTATAATTTTGAGGAGGAAATTAAGATATTTTTTCTTCCTTTGATTGCTTTCTTGGATGGTGCTATTGTAAGGTCTGGTCCCCCGAAGACAGAGACTCAAGTCAGAGCAAATGCAAGGGTCATTTATTTGAACAGGTTCGAACCCGGACTGTGGTCACACAGCAAGGCACAGCAAGCTGAGACCAATGATGTCCAGTGCAGGATCTCAAGCCTTTTTAAAGACAAGAGTAAACAGTTTGTGCCGGCTATTTTTTCATCTGTACATTCATATGTTCATATTTTTGGCGTGTGTGGGCTTTTCAGTCCAGGGGTTTATGTTTATTCATTCTGTGCAAGCATTTCACAAAAGCCAAGTAAGCGGTTACTTATTCTTATCCTCCTATATTCCTATGGTGCAGGTAGCTTACATATAAGCAGCTAGTTATTCAGCTCCACCCTCCTGTGCTCTATCTGGCAGCTGCACTTCTGCTGTTCTTCTCAAGATCTATGGCACAGCTACTTTTCTAAGTTTAAGTGAGCAGTTTAAATTAAGCATTTAGCCTTTATTCTCTATTTTTATCCTCACAATCCCCCCTTTTTCTTGGCCATTAATAAGGCAATTTTGCCTTATGGTTCATTTTGTAAGACTTGTTTATATTGGGTGCAGAGCACCATTAATTGAACTGTATTAATTCTTTCCTTGATAGAAGACATGAAAGACATCATTCTTGTTGAGACTCCCTTTCTCTCTGATCATTAGAACTTAACAGGATATAATCTATTATTAAAAGTAGAGAATCTAACCAGACATTGCAAACATCAATAGGACTGGGGATAGTGTCTAATTAAAATTTTCAGGCTTCTGCCATGTGTAGTTCAGCCAGGTTAGAGCAGAGCTGAGGTCTCTTCTTTAGGGGCAGGTTTCTATCAGGGCTTTATCTGTAGACTCCTGGTGATGTGTTGGCTATCACAACTGGCTGAGGATGCTATCTTCTTGACTCTCATGTGACACCTATATATCATTATTATAAGTAGAGGCCTAATTTCTTAGGGTTGTGTGGGTCCCTTGTGTTATAAATTTAAGGGAATACCCCCCAGTGGCAGAAGAATCTGGCCAACTCTGTAAATCTAAGTAAAGAGACATTGTTAATGACTAACATTACCAATACCAACACGTTTGAACAGAGCTCCCTAATGTTGAGCTGCAGATTTAATAAGGCACAGCAAAGAAAGATTGGACTAGTATAAATTAGTTAACTATCAGATAAACATAACCAATAAGGGCAATTCTGCAATTCAATTTAAAGGCAAAACAGTGGCTGACTAATCAGGACTGGACAGAAGAAAGTATAGGTTTCTGTAAGCCTGTATCAGACAAGAGAACCCAGTATTTGAGTCTTTGTTAGCATTATAATATTCTCTTGCTGAGTGTTTAAGACCATGCAGGAAGCCAAAGTGAACAGTATATTGTATTTTTAGGGGTCAGTAATGGCTCTATAGGAGAGACTCTTGGAGACCTGTGAGGAGCTCTGTGACTCTCAGCATTGTGTCATTTCTTAGGATAAGTCAAGCCCGTGCTGACCATGTGGCATTCCCGCTCTTGGGAAGCCTGGAGTATCAGTCTCTCCTGATGTGACTTTCCATGTGGCATTCCCGCTCTTGGGAAGCCTGGAGTATCAATCTCTTCTGAAGGACTTTCCTGTTACAGATACACTTACTTGGAGTCTATCTGGGTTTTCTCGCCTTCCCTGATCAGGAAGTCAGACAACACCAGAGGCTAGGAGCCAGAGGTATTCCATCATCTCCTGTGGCCTCTAACCTGGGAGTAGGAACCAAAATGTTGGTTATCTTTTTGACTCTGATATTTCCAATTGGCTTTGGTCTTTACCTGTGGTCATTAATCACTTAGAGAGAATATATTAATCTGATTAGCAAAACGTAGTCAGGTGGCAGTTTAAGCCATTTCTGGAACATAGAAAACAGATATAAGTATCTTGTCAGCTGTAATCACAGGCAGAGCATGTTAGTATCCTTAAGACTGTACCTTATAAATAACTTTAAATCAACTGATTTAGCCCAGAAATTATACTATAGGAAAAGTCAGCATAAAATTTTGGCATCCTTGAAAACATTTCTGACTAGTCTGTGTACTTATGTAGGTACCAATCATCCTGAAGAAACTAGAGTTTAAATTATTTTTTTCTAGTAAGTCATCTTTGACTGAGACAATGGTTACACACATTTCAATAAAACAAAGCCCAGTCTTTGTTGAACTAAATCAGCCTGACTCCATCAAATATTACAGACATTTTGACTTGCATAAAGTAATTTTATAAGCAAACACCATAACCATTGAACCATTTTAGTTTAAGACAAAAGTATATTAAGCTCATATGAATTTATCAACATTTTTTGTACTTAGTAGGTTCTCAGAGCAGGAGTTTTCTTAGTTCTCATAAAACAATATTATTGTGACTAGATTATTTTATAAGACTTAGATGTTAACATCAGTGATGGGCACCTGACAGAACCAGGATGAGCAAAACAGGAACCATTATAACATTAGTGTTTTTAATTATGTTTACATACATTCTAATAACAAAACAACAAACCCATATGGGCACAGAACATTTACATTGCAAAGATAGCATTGGGCATGGCAAAGACAGATTGAACCAATACAAGATTTAAAACGAATAAGACAACATCAAACTCTATCTCCAGGTCTAATAATTTTAACAAGTCTCCTGAAGTTTTAATTTTTCCCTTTTAGTTCAGCTACTCACAGTCTGGGAGAATTTCTCCCCGGTACTGGCAGCTCTCCACCATAGCCATCCATAGTCCTGGCATTTACCGGTCTCCACTGTAACTCACAGTTCATCCTTATGGCTCCATCCGACCATGCAGGCAATCCAACATATCTGCTTCACATTGCCCATGGCAAAAACCATGTTGTAAATCTTAAGATTCTCTCCTCCTGTGTTTGTTATAATTCATAGTACCAGGTGGGTTACCAATTTGTTAATTCAAGGGGAATAAAATGGACTTTGGAGAACAGGAAACTTTCTTCAGCATTCAGGCCCCTTACTTCAAAAGAGTCTGCATTCTTCCTGCTGCCCGAATGCAGATCACCTGGCCCAATCTTAATGGCTGTAATCTCTCAAACAATCCTGGCTGAACAGGCAGTAGTTTTAGCTCAGGGATTTTCCCTTCTTTCTGTGCCATCTCCATCTGCTCACATCAGCAGCTCTGCATAAGTTTTCAGGACACACAGGCAGGCAGAACACAGCAAGTCTATCATACAAACTGCTTCTGGAAAAGTCCCAACAAAGTGCTTTCTCATCCTTGTAAGCATTCAGAACATATTAATTTGTGGAGGACACCTGGATTAAACCATTATAATCTGCCCCTGCCCCCTCATATAATCAATCATACATGATGTAAGATATAACATATTCAGTTCAACTTCAGAGGTCCTTACGTTCCCATCCTAATGAGTCCGATTAAAATTTTAAGATTTAATATGCCTATTTTGTCTCCTTATATATTATATCTATATATTTTTAAACTTTCTGTTTATATTTGTTGATATATATATATATATATATATATATATATATATATTCTTACCTTAAAGTCTATGTAGTCATTCTGTAATAATTATCTTTCTATCATTAAACATTTAATATCCAGCATTAATTTTTCCCTCTGGTTTATCTTTTTAATCAACGTATCATATTATAATTACTATCCAAACTTTTATTAAAGACTTTTTATTGTACAGACAGATATTATCATGTATATTTTCCTGTATTCCACTGAGAGCCTTCCTCAGTGGGGTTATTAATGTATTAGACAGTCTCTGTGGAAAATGCCAAACCTCAGACTATTCTATATCATAAAGCTTTAAATATAACAACATAATATAACATAAGCGCCTCTTTCATGTCATCTAGAAGCTTCCTACGATAACCTTTGCAAAAAGAGTAGATTAAATTTGACTTATATCTGTCCATAATATTCACATAAAATTTATCATTTACTAATGTTGGAACCTTTTTCTTAAGTTCTCTGAAACATGTTGTAAATATGAAATTAGGTTATTCCTTATTAAGTTCCATTAAAATTTCTTCCCATTAATATTTCATAACATACCTAGCATTCACAATTTCCTCTTTTCCCAATTATATAGAATCACTGTTGAGGGGAGTAACCATAGAAGGGAGAATAAAAGTTGATATTAGGTGTTTTTAATAACTCTATTATTTGATTTTCTTTTTTTTAATATTTATTATCCATAATGAGTTACATTATTTAGTGGGCAAACCATGCGTTGTTATCCCGAATTCCCCACTTCCCCCCCCCCATCCCTGATCAGTTGTATATCCTCCTTCGTGGGCTGTCTGTATTAGTCCTTGTGGCAAGGGATCCTGTATATCTTAGTACTCATCCCGGTCTTCCTGGCCCAAGTGTGTTGTTACTGATGGGTGCCATGCCTCCGGACAGTCTCCCCCACCACGGCTCTCACAATCTTTCCGCCCCCTCTTCCGCTC
>PVHP010043690.1:0-14422 GCA_004024765.1 Zapus hudsonius
TGGTCAGGGTGGATAATATTTTTGATGTATCATTGTATGCAGTTTGCTAGGACTTTGTTCAGGATTTTTCATCTAAGTTTATGAGAGATATGGGTCTATAGTTCTCTTTTCTTGTTGCATCCTTGCCTGGTTTGGGGATTAGGGTAATGGTAGCTTCATAGAAGGTATTTGGTAGGCTTCCCTCTTTTTCTATGCTTCTAACAAGCTTCAGAAAGAGTGGTTTCATCTCTGTGATGAAAGCTTGGTAGAATTCAGCTGAGAAACCATCTGATCAAGGGCTTTTCCTTTTGGGAAGGTTTTTGATTACATCTTCAATCTCTGTGGGTGTGATAGGTCTATTTAGTGCTTTTATCTGCTCTGGGTTAAGTTTTGGCATTTGGTAGGTGTCAAAAACCTGTCCATTTCTTCCAGGTTCTCTAATTTTGTGGAATAGAGGTTTTCAAAGTATGACCTGATGATTCCTTGAATGTCTTTTGGATCAGTTGTGATCTCACCATTGTCCTTTTTGATTTTGTTGATTTGGGCTTTCTCATTTCTTTGTTTGATTAGGTTGGCCAGAGGTTTGTTGATCTAATTAACTTTTGCAAAGAACCAACTCTTTGATTTATCTATTTTTAATTGTTTTCTTTATTTCCAATTCATTAATCTCAGCTCTATTTTTATTTCCTTCGTCTTGAGCTCCTCGGGTTAGCTTTTCCATCTGTTCCAATACTTTTAGGTGGGTGGTTAGGCTATTGTTTTGAGACCTCTCTGTCTTTGATATGAAGGCATTTAGTGCAATAAACTTTCCCCTCAGTTTGGCCTTCATTGTGTCCCATAAGTTCTGAAATGATGTGTTATGGTCATCATTTAATACTAGAAAATTCTGAAGTTTCTTTTGTATTTCTTGGATGACCCAATCATTTTTTAGGAGCACATTATTCAGGCTCCAGTACTTTGTGTATTTTCTGGATCCTGTTCCATTGTTAACTTCTACCTTTAATGCACTGTGGTCTGATATGATGGAAGGAACTACCTCAATCTTCCTGAATTTGTTTAGGGAAGATTTGTGACATAAGATGTGATCAATTTTAGAAAAGGTCCCATGTGCTGCTGAGAGGAATGTATATTCTGTGTCTTTTGGTTAGAACGTTCTGTAAATATCTGTTATTCCCAGCTGATCAATAGTGTCATTAAGCTCTGTTATGTCCCTGCTGATCTTCTGTTTGGTTGATCTGTCTTGAGCTGATAAAGTTGTATTAAAGTCTCCTCCTATGATGGAATTGGAGTCTATTTCTGCTTTATTTTTGAGTAGGGTTTCCTTTATGAAATGTGCTGCACCCAAATTTGGTGCATATATGTTGATGATGGTGACGTCTTCCTGGTGGATCCTTCCTTTAATGAGTAAGAAGTGACCATCATTATCCTTTTTAATTGCTTTTGGTGTAAAGTCTATTTTGTCAGAGATTAGTATAGCCACACCTGCTTTCTTTTTACTTCCACATGCCTGATAAACTGTTTTCCATCCATTTACTCTAAGAAGATTCCTGTCTTTAGAGGTAAAGTGCGTTTCCTGAAGACAGCAGATGGAAGGGTCCGTTTTTCTGATCCACCCTGCAAGTCTGTGTCTTTTTATAGGGGAGTTAAGTCCATTTATATACAGTGATATAACTGTGAGGTTTGCTTTGAGCCCTGCCATGATGAAGGGATAATGAGGGTTTCGTCTGTGCTGTTGTTATTAACACACTGACTGTGATTGTCGTGTCTGAACTCTGGTATTCTTCTAAGGAAGATTTCTTGTTTCTTCTATATGGGATATCTCTTGCAGGAGCTTCTGAAATTGTGGCTTGTTTTAAAATAGTCGTAGAGCTATTTTACTTCATGGAACATTTTCACTTCTCCATCTATCAGGAGGAATAACTTTGCTGGGTACCGTAGTCTAATTTGAAAGCCATACTTCTTTAGGGCCTGAAAAGCATTACTCCAAGCCCTTCTGGCTTTCATGGTTTCTAATGAGAAGTCTGAGGTAAGTCTGATAGCTTTTCCCCTGTAAGTTACTGTCTGCTTTCCTCTAGCAGCTTTGAGTATTTTCTCTTTGCTTTCTATGTTAGGCATCTTAATTAAAATGTGTCTTGGAGAATTTCTCTTCATGTCAAGTCTGTTTGGGGTCCTCTGGGCCCCTGGAAAGTTGAGTGGACTTTCTCTTGTTAGATAGGGAAAGTTTTCTTGAATAATTCTGTTGAATATATTTCCTAAGCCCTTAGCCTGAGCTTCTTCTCCATCTGGGATCCCCATGATTCTAATATTGGTCCTCTTTATTTTATCCCATAGATCCCTCAAATTGTAATCACTTGATTTCTTGAATTTATTGAAACCTATGACATCCTTATTAATTCCTTCTGATTTGTCTTCTACTTCTGAAAGTCTGTCCTCCAGATTATCAACCCTGGGACTGAATGATTCAAGGGAGGCTTTTATTATTTCTTCTTCATTTTTGGTTTCTGCTATAATTTTATTAATAGCCTCTAAATCTTTACTGACATCCAATTTCCAATCTATTTTTGTTTTTGCTTGGGATTCCTGATAATCATTTTTAAGTTTTCTTAAGTCCTCATCAAATTTAATTAATTGAATGTCCAGCTCTTCTCTTAGTTGATTAATCTTTAATTCACTTAATGTATTTCTGAATTCGTTCATATTTCTGTCCATCAAATTCAGTCTGGAGTCTATGCTTGATTAGGAATGCTTCAACTCATTCATGTCTTTTCTCATAAGCTCCATATCAGCCCTTAACTGCATCATATTTGCATTGCTGTTGTGGTCAGGAGTCATATTATTCTCTCTCTGCAATTGTGTATGAGCTTCTTCCACTTCCTTGACACTTTCGTGTTCCATAATACGACTAGGGGTCCTGGTTTGGGAAGTTACATTTTTCCTTTGGTTTCTGCCCATGCCCAGATAGGGAAGTGGGACTCAGGTACCCTGAGGAGTGCTATTCAGCCCGCTTTACTTCCTGGCAGTAGCGCGTGATCCCTGGTACTCACGGAGAGCGCCTGTGCCCTCCTGGGATGTACTCGTCTGATGAACCGGCCTCTGCTAAGTTCCCCAGGTATCTGCCTGCTGACTGGCCCCGGAACCAAGCTAGGGCTCATGTCTGCCTGTGTATGTGGGGTGGGTTGTGGAGAGGATTAAGTCTGAGGACCGGGTGCTCCGGCAGGGGAAGCCACTCAATGGCGCCAAGGACCGGGAATCCGCCATGAGGGGACAAAGGCGGAGCCTGAGGTGCACTGGGCACAGCTGCTCGCTCCTCTGCAGAGCCGAGAGCAGCCGGGGAACCCCGCAGTGGTCTCGAAGCTGAGGAGAGGTTGGGCGGGCCCCGACCCAGGGCCTGGATCCCAGTCAGGCAACCAGCCCTCCGCGGAGAGACAACCCCTCCCCTCT
Organism: Zapus hudsonius; assembly: GCA_004024765.1. Lineage (NCBI taxonomy): Eukaryota > Metazoa > Chordata > Mammalia > Rodentia > Dipodidae > Zapus > Zapus hudsonius. The sequence goes on from PVHP010043690.1 coordinate 3,421, forward strand.
CAGATTTTGGAGAGGACCATGTCTGAGGACCGGGTGCTTCCGCTGGGGAAGCCACTCAATTGGCGCCAAGGATCCGGAACCCGCCACGAGGGGACAAAGGCGTGAGCCCTGGGTGCTCAAGGCCCAGCCAGCTGCGTGCTTCTCTGCAGAGCTGAGAGCAGGTGGGGACCCCTGCTGTGGTCCTGAAGCCGAAGCCGAGGAGAGGCCGTGACCCAGGGCCTAGATCTCAGTCTGGCAATGAAACCTCCATGGAGAGCTTGGAACCCGCCCTGAGGAGATAATGGCGGGAGCTAGTGGGGGGGAGGGCTCGGCCCTCTGCTCCGCAGGGGGGCATAGAGCTGCTGGTGAACCCCGTGTGCTCTGGCCCAGGGGTTGGGGAGTGGGGGGGGCTGAACTCAGGTCAGGCCCGTGTCCAAAGCCTGGATACCAGCTGAAGAGATCAAACCTTTCCGGAGAGTCCTGGCGAAGCTGTTACTCGTCCACCATCTTGCTCCGCCCCCCCTTATTTAATTTTTTGAATTCTTTGTACATTCTATATATTATAGCTCTATCCACGTTTTAGCTGGCAAAAATTAACTCCCATTTTGATGGTGGTCTATTAGCTTTGAGTATGGTATGCTTGTCTGTACAGAAAAGCTTTTTAGTTTGATGCGATCCCATTGGTTTCGTGATTGTTGCACTTCCTGGGCTATCAAGGGTTTGTTCCGGAAGTTTTTCCCTATTTCTATCTCACAGAGAGTTCCCTCAATTTTTTCTTCCAGGGTTTTCAGAGTTTCACATCTTACATAGAGGTCTTTGATCCATTTGGAGTTATTTTTTTGAATGTTGAGAGGAGAGGTTCTAGTTTCATGTTCTTGCAAGTATTTATCTTATTTGTCCAGCACCATTTGTTAAAGATGCTATCTTTATGCCAGTTAACATTGTTGGCATCTTTGTTGAATATGGAGTAACTATAGTTGCTCAATTTTAGGGCAGGGTCTTTAATTCTGTTCATAGGTGTGTCTATTTTGTGCCAGTACCATGCTATTCTTGTTACTATGGCTTTGTAGTATATCTTTAGGTCTGATATGGTGATAGCACCTGACGTGCCTCTTTTACTAAGGATGGCTTTGGATATCTGAGGCCTTTTGCCATTCCAAATAAATTTGGAGATTACTTTTTTCTATGTCTGCAAAGAATGAAGCTGGTATTTTTATTGGTATTTCATTGAATCTGTATATAGCTTTTGGCAATATTGCCATTTTCAAGATATTAATTCTTCCTATCCAGGAGTATGGAAGATCTTTCCATCTCCTAAGTTCTTTTTAACCCTCTACTCTAGAAAAAATACCCATTTTTGTTCTTTCCCCTCCCTGTTATGTGTCAAGGAACACAGTGCCATCTATTGCTTGAATGTGAAGAAGGAAAAGGTAAATTAATGTACCAAATTCCTTCAGTTGATATTTCAAACATATGCAATTGAAAAAGCATCATGAGAGAGGATCACAGCAATCAAAAAGTTATATGGGAGTGAATAAAAGTTAGATACATTTCTAGTAGCATCTTTGGTTGTTAAAGGAGTTTTCATAAACATTGAGGGTCCTTTGTGTGAGGCCCACAGAACAGCAGCCTCACCTTGAGCTTGTTAGAAAGTTAGAATCTTGGGCTCTTTCCCTGACCCATTGAATCAGAGTCTGCATTTTAACAAAATCTCCAGGTAATTTTTATGTAGGCTAAAATTTGTTCAGTGCTGGAATGTTTGCATGCTCTTTCTGTCACTAACACATATCACATGTGGGCCACCTTTGAATTCAGCAATGGGCCTATTAATAGACTAAAGGTAACTGCAGGAAGCATTTTTAATCCACAAGAAAGCTATTTCCCTCTTCCATTAAGTAATTAATATGCCATTGAGTTTATTTATAGTTTCACAAATGACTTGATTTTATGAGATATGATCTTTTTATTAAACTGAAGTCATGGTTAATGATTTGTGCTACAGATGCAATTTAAAAGTTAAGAATGAAGCATAGCATTGTTTTGAAAAGGTAACAAAAGTACATTGTGGTACCTTTGTAATTTGCAGATAAGAACTATATTTGCTATCCAATGATGGCATTCTATATTCCCCATTACTACCTTATGCATATATTTGCATGAATCTAAATATGGTAACTAAAATCTCCTACCTAGCTGACTGCTACATGCTGAGACCATAAAAGGAAGTTATAGTAAAATTGTTAAAAAAAAAGTTATAGTAAAATTGAACAATAATAGGAAAGAAGCATACATTCATTTAATTAAGCTATTTCCTTATTAAATGAGTCAGAAGGGTAGACCTGGAGACAGAAATGGGTGTTTCTAGAAGAACTCATGTGGGAGCAGTAACAGAATGGCCTGTGTTACAATATGTGATTTCACTTCAGTCTAAACACACGTTGTGCACACTGTGCACCATGCATGCTGCCACACCATGTAATGGCAATGGCACAGCCTCTGAAATATCTTGGCTCAGATTTGAGGCTATTCTATGCCATGAGTTGCATTGTGTTTTTTTTTTCAGTACATACACAATGTTCTTATAGAAACAATGATTTAATTGCATAAAATGAAGGCTTTACTATTTTAGTAGCATCATTCCTTAGCATCTAAGTATCATATTAGTATATCCTTGGTTCTTTTTGTGTTAGAATGTGTAGTTTTAAATTTTTTTGTGCGTTGCTGACTTGAGTTTCATAAAAGGCATTAAATGAATTTTGTCTTGTGATTAGGACAGAATTTCCAGCAATTCTGAAGTGGTTCTAAACATACTTCTACCATTTTGTACTATGCTGCTTTATTACATAAAGCATTCTCAGTATGATTATAAAACCAGAATATTGATCACATAGAAAGATGTTGTAAGATTCTGTATGTCTTGTAATATCAAATACTCAGCCGATATTTAATTCTTTATATCAAAATAACCAAGGACATCATCTTATTAGTATTGACATTTGCTTTCCTATTTAATAAATCATAAAATTATATGCATACCAAAGAATTGTTTTAAAATAAATTTATTATCTATTATCACTAAATGTTTCATTTATCTATTTATTTATATACCTATATACTTCATGTCATATAAAAATTTCTTGGGCACAAAGGGATCATGAGTAGAAAATGCTAAAGAAGCCCTGCCTTACATAGTATGGCTTCTAAAGCTCAGTTTATGCTAACATCTCCTTAAACACTTCAAAGTGAGGAAAATATCTCTTTGGGTACCATTCGAGTCACAACTAGTTAATAATTGGAATTTGTGGCCATCCCTTGGCAGCCACATGGTTGTATGAATCCACCAATTATTCATTCAACAAATGCTTGTTGATCACATAATATATGCCCAGAGCAGTTCTAGATATTAGGCAGGTAATGATGAAACTGAAAAAAATCCAGCCTCTTGAAGCTTATTCCATTTAATACATGATTAATATATCATAAGGGCCCATTTAATTTAGCAAAGAAATCAACTGACAACCATTAAAACTCACAATGGCTAAATATACATAGGTCCGATGATTAGCCTAAGCAGATAAGACACACAAAATGCTATCATGTATAGATGGCTAACTCTCAACTCAAGTAGGGAATATTTCATGAGTTGAAGGTTAAGGTTTATGAACTCTCTTTCTTGATAGGCAAATGTCATCAAAATGCTTGCTCTGTTTAAGTATTGAATTTCTCACTTATTAAATGACAATAACTTGAGTACCTATATTCTAAGGTAATGAGGATTGCAACCAGGCCTTCTGCAGATTGGCCCATGTACAAGCACCTCCATTTCATTACCTTTCCATGTGTCACCAAGATAAGGGTGTAAAGAACATTGCTAGAGAGTTTGGAGACAACTAAGAGAGCCCATACCATTACTTGAACAAGAGCTTCCTTTTGATGAAGAACTCTTCACTTACCATCTTTCCTTCTCCATGACTGGGGACTCCCTTACTTTTTAAAAATGGGGTTAAATCATTAGCATAGAGTGTCCAAAATATAGTTTTTATTAGCAATTATCCTCTATCTCTTTTTTAGATAGTGTCTTTTGTAGCTCAGGCTGCTTGGGATTCAGTATGCAGTTGAAGATGAGTTTGAACTTCTGATCATCCTACCTACGTTACCATAGTGCTGGAATTACAGACATGTCCCATCACAACTTGTTTTATGCAGGGCTACAGAACAAATATAGGGTCTTATACAGGCTAGTCAAATATTCTACCAACTGAGTTAAATCTCTAGCTACTCCTTCACTTTTCTTTATATCACTAGTCATCTCAAACCCATCAGAAAACTCTGTGGCCTTCACCTTCAAAATATAAAACATTAACAACAGTGATGTTTTTCAAGTGCCTACGATAATGTCTGGCCTAAAGTAGTGCTCAATAATTGTTCAGTGAATAAATTAAATTTGTTTAAGACAGTGCCTGTTCTGCAGAAATATTTTTTTAAAATATATATTTATTGTCCATAATGAGTTACATTCTGCAGAAATATTTTAAAAACAAACTTTTAAAACTCTCATTAATATAATTATTTACGAGCTGATCTAGTTTTCCAAATGATCATTGTAAGTAATAAATTTTCTCTGTCAAAAACTATCTTCAACCTAACACTTCAATTCAATTAATTAGCACTTTGGTATACACAGCAGATCTTTCTTCCCTGAATTGATCACCCTGAGTTCTTGATAAAGTCAGTTCTCAGGTTTGAAAACTTGCAGAGGAGAGATCAAGCCTTTCATGACCCCATACTAGGTAGACACATTTTGAGAATCAACTTGAAAACAGATTTTTTTGCTTAAAGAAAGGCTGTTTCTACTCACACATACCATCCTTCTATATTTAAATAGCATCAGGTTGATTGAGGAAATGGAACCATCTGAACTGTTAGGTGTTTGCAATTAAAAATAAAATCTCAACAGCCAAGAAGCCATTCTCACAAGGCTTGCACGTGTTAGACATTCCAGGTTCTACCAAGTATATAGCAAGAGCCATCAGGAACAGAAGAAATGAACATATCTGAATGTTTTTCCAGGAAGACAGCTTTCCTCATTGCTGCTTTAGTGAATGGATGGATTTTAGACACATAATAACACATTAACATGCCACTGCCTGCTCAAAATCTTTTTAAATGATTATTCATGAAACATAAATAAATGATGATACATGAAACATGTTCCCTTAATCTAACATTCCAGAAAATTCATATCCATTTCAGGGGTGGAAAATACTGGGCTCAAGAGACCACAGCAATATTTTTAATCCTTCCATGTCCACAATGAATGAAAGGAGGTGGTGGCCGTCTTACTTTCTTAGTTTCAATGTGTTCTCAGCATCCACAATATAGGATTCCAAGCAATTCTTACTGAGTAATCTCTAGTCTCCTTGCAGTCCACTCACTTATTGTGGCAGGCAGAGTGAGCCTTTAACATGGAAGGCAGATGACCATCCTCTCTCTGTTCAATGATCCCACCTCAATCCTTCACCCAAATGAACTGGCTCCTCTGCCCTCTGACTTAAATATTTACTGGTAATCTCCCTGATTCAGCATGCCAGCCATGCTGGCCTCCTTGTTCCTTGAACACACTTGGAACCTTTCAGTTTCACGATGTTTTTTACTTGCTGTTATTTATTTCCACCACATTGTACATAAATATATGCTCATAGGTTACTCCCTTAAATTTTGTTCAAATTTTATCTTTAAAATAAGGCTTACTATGATCTCCAGTTCAAAATTACAACCCTCCTTTGTCAGACAGAGTAATGGCCACCAATAGATGACTACACTGTAATCCCTAGAACCTATAAATATGTTCCTTTGCATGGCAAAAGCAACTTTGAAGGTATAATTAAGGATCTTGAGGTAAGGACATTATATGATACTATCTATGTGGGCCTGATATTATGACAAGGACTTCTATAAAAGGGAAGCGGGAGAATCAGGCTAGTTAAGAGGAGATATGAAAACAGGTCAGAGAAGAGGGAGAGTTGAGGATGCTATTTTGCTATTTTTATAACATAAACTATATAGTATATATACATATATAATATGTATATATATATATATATATATATATATATATATATATATATATATATATATATATATTATAGCCACCAGAGAAGGACAATAGGTGTCCTCTAGAAACTAGGTAATTCAAGGGAATTAACCTCTGCTAGAGCCTGTTGAAGGCATGTAGTCCTGCTGGTATTTTAATACCAAGACTTTTGAACCTCTAACCTGTAAGAAAGTAAATTTATTCTGTCTTAAGCCACTGTCTCAGGCAATGCTGCAGAAGTAAGATGAATCGAATATACCCTTTGTATATTTTTTCATTTCATTAACTAACCTGTATTTATCAATGTGTTTATCATGTTTACATTTGATGTCTTTTTTTTTGCCTTATCCTGTAGTTCCTGTTAGAATGTAAGCCACAAGGCTTACATTGCCTCTTTTATGTCCTGTTATAAACCTGTGTGTAGAATCTGCTAAAGGAAGCAGTTAATGTGTATTTGAATTAAATAAATCGTTAATTTTAATTTTGTTCTACCCAATAAAACCACTTCCCATCACTTTAAGAAAAAAATTATTCCATATGGATTCTATCCACATCTATTTTTGTTTTCTCCCTGTCTCTCTGTCTCTCTCTAGGTTCTGTCTCTTTCTTGGATCCATCTCTCTATATGTATATCTCTTTGTATATCTCTCCCACACATAAACTCTCACACTCAGGGTTTAGAATTCTTTTCCTACATAGACTAGGTCAAGCTCAGGGTCTAGCTTTTCCATTATGTCCTGTCTGGATTCATCAGTCTCAATTGAACTCTGTATTTTTTGAACACCTAAGACAATTTTTGTCATTATCCCATACTTTTGTATTTATATTCTCTTGCTTCTTATATCAGATAGGATTTAGTCAAAAGGCAGAAGCCACATATTAATTAGAATAGGGAGAGCGTAACATAAAAATAATTGACTAATAAGTAGGAATTAATCATTAAGGCTAATGGCTAATTCTAAAGAATATAAAGATAGATGATGCCTCTAGAGCTGAGGCAAAGTGCCTAAGGCAGGAACATGTTGGGAGTTTCCCTCAGTTCCCATGAAGGCTGAGATTCAGACTTCAGTGGAAAGTGTATGGCATTGGACCATTGGATTTTGTAGAACTTGATGAAGGTGTTACAGACAGGGTTGGCCAGCAAGTGGTCACTGGCTGGGGTGCTGACTAAACTCACTGGGAAGTTTCTTGCCGGGGTACTAGTGAGATTCATCAATAAATTGATCACAGTGCTATTGAAACACTCTGGGAAGCTAGCCTCTAAATTGTCAGTGGAACTTGCTAGTAAGCTACTTGTAAGGATGTAGCTGAGAATGGGTGGGAAGCCCCCACTGTGGGAGTACTGTCAATTCTCACTCAGGGGTGAATTGCTGGGCATACTGTGTGTGCCACTTGTCATCATATGCTGCAGAAATAAACAGGAAGGGGATCCCCTTAGTTCCACCATGTATCCCAATGCCTTTGATTGACAAATACTAACACTCAAACTGATGGCAAAGGAGAACTATTTACAGAGTCTAGCTCTAGAGATACAAACAATGTGACAATGTGTGGGATTGGAGCTGAAGGGTAATATACTGAAAACTGGCATATCTTTGTATTTGTTCCTCTGGAAGGTTAGCAATAATTAAGCCCCTTGTGATTATAGACAATGTCACACTTCCCCACCCTATCACCCCTCTGTGGTTTATAGGGCATTTAACATAGTGCTGACCATATGTAAGGAGTAGACAGACGGTTGACTGTAAATGAGATTTCCCTGAGCTCTTATTTGCTCAATAGTCTAGGAAGCTGATGGAACCATCCTTTCCCTTTTTGTTGAACTATTTTGAAATCAGACAGAGCAGTTCAACCATGAGTGAACAACAGCTGCCATCAACCTAGCAATTTCCAACTGCAAACCAAGCTGTGATTTTCTCCTCAGCGATTATGCCATCTTAGATGTCATTCTCAAAAACACCAAAGCCAAGATGGGGCCAATTGTGATTTTGTTTATTAAACTCTCACTTGGTGGGAAACAGCCCTGTCAACTGCTGGTTCTCCCAAAGTCAATTCTCACTCAGGTTTCTAAGGCCAACCCACCAAGGAAGTATGCTTCAATGTCCCCCACCTTCTTTTCATATAAGACTTTAGATGGTTTAAGAACCAATACTTTCAGAGTCAAAACAAAATAAGGTACACAAGTCTGCTTTATGGCCAAAAGGTAGAGTGCAATCTAACAGTTATGTTTATTTCAATACATTTCCTTGCTTTCAAAAGTCTCCAAAAATCATATTTCATGTGAATTTAGGAATCTTTCATTCTAGAAGCTTTCACTATTAAGTATATAATCCTAAAAATAGGATTACCTGGTCCTAAATTTAACATTAATCCTACTCTTTTCTGTATCTCTCTTGCCTGTGAGTAACATAATATGGTCCTCTTTTACCCCGATATAATGACTTTGCCTCATATATTAGCCCAACACCATTATTTATTGTCCATGTAGTTTATTAGGAGGCAAAATGGTTCTGAGCCTTCAGTTAGGTAAATTGTATGAATGAGTCCAGGGTTTGTTATTTATCACTTGTGTGACCTTGGCTATGCTATATTTTATACTCTTGAAACTTCAGATTCCTTCATATAAAAAGAGCTGCTACATTTGGATATGAAGTATTCTCCAACAAAGGATCCTATGTTGAAAGCTTGTTCCCCACATGGTAGCACTGTTTGGGAAACTGCTGGCAAATTTAGGAGGTGGGGCCTACTCAGAGGAAGTAGGATACTGGGTGTAGGACCCAGCCTGGCTGTATATCTGAGAGCTAAGTTTTAATATGCATCCGGATGAGAGCATGGTAGCTCATGCCTTTGTTCCTAGCACACCTGTGCCCCCCAGGAGGCAGGGGGGATGGCTGAAGGCCCTAAATTCTGTTTACAAGTGCTAATAGGTTTTACTCCTGCTGGCTGAGTTCCTGTGTTCCTGTGTACTGAGCCCCCTTTGTGTAAGAGATAAGGCAATGCAACCCATCCCTAGATTGTATATAAGGTTGGATGATAAAATAAAGTTTTGAGATCTGCTTGGACACTTCTCCCGGCTGTGTGTGATTGTCCAGCTGCCGCCGCACTCACCTTTCCTCGATGGAGCCAGGTCTCCTGCTGGCCAGAGAGACAGGCTCATTTAGCAGGGGGCCAGGGACCCGTGCGGTAACATCTGGAGAAGCACCTGACATCTGGTGCCTGAACAGGGACTTGAAGTCTGGTAATCTCGCTGCTTCTCCCAGTTCTATACTTGTCTGTTTTGTCCGTCTGAGTTTCCAGGGGAGCCCCCTGCTCATCGAGTGCCAATCAGAATCTAGGTGAGTGAGGCCCACATTTGGCCAATGGGTAACGCAACAGGCAAGTCAGGACCCAGCGCTCAGGGCGCTGTGCTTATGGCAAAAGATCAGGCCTGGAGGTCTGAGACATAGACCACAGACCCACGAAACAGTAAAAGTCACAGGACCCAGTGTTTATAGCGCTGTGCTTATGTCAGGAGATGGGCTTGGAGGTCTGAGACACAGTCCACAGCCCCAGGAAAGGCACAAATAATGCCAATAAGGCCTGCATTAATAGTATCCTAGCAACGATTGGTCATGTATAAATATTTAGGTTTATTTAAGCTTACTTAGACTTATTTAAATTAATTTATAAGGCTTTTTCTCTGTCTATACAGATGTAAAAGTGAGTTAAGCCTCATGGTGCATGCAATGACTCTCATACTTATGGATTTGATACAAGAAAGTCTCCAGTTTGGGTTATAATATGTCTGCTATTTTCTCATATTTAGAAAATATGCCACAGAAGTGATATCTTTCAGCCAGTCAGAAATCCAGGTGCAGGCCCCCTGGGGCTGAATATCAATGGTCACTCAGGGCTAACCCCAGGGAGTACAGCCTTTTGTTTGTAGGAGACCAGCAACTTGAGAAATTGATTTTTGCCTTTATGATTTTGAGTTTTGCCTCTTTTTGGTTATTGTGTGACAGTCAGGTGTGTGTAGGGACCAACCCTCCCCTTCCAGCCCCTCCCCTTGAATGGGAGGTGTTTAGTTAGAGCTACAACCTATGTGCTAAAACTGTTTGGTCAGATATGAACCAATCAGCTGTCCCTCTAACTCACCTGGGGAGGACTAAAAACTAGCTTCCCTAGAGGAAGTAGGCCCCTCTTTCCCCACATGGCAATGGAGTAGGACTGCTGACCCAGGCCTCAGTGAGGTAAGGCCTGTACCCCTACCCCAGCTGATTGCTGGAGTAGGGGGCAGGCTCCAGACCTTTTCTCTCATGAACCTCTCTTTCTCATAAAGGGAGCTTTCTGTTATCTTTTCTTGGGCTGTTTATCTAACTAAATAATATAAGCTCTGTGAACTCTCTGACACGTGTTTTCCCCACACTGGTGGCAGGAAAAATCTAACTTCCCACATGATGACTGGGAAATTTCCCCATCCAACTTCCCTTTTCCTAATCTACTAAATTAGAATAAATGTGTAATTAAAATTTAATTCTGTCCCTGTGTACAATTCTTTGGCATTAGAGGACAAGAACTCGGAGTAGGAGGAGGGGGAAGGGAGGATTCCAAAACTCTCTCTCTCTTCCTGCGTTGCTTAATATTAATTAGCAGCAACCCGTATCAATTGGTCTTTGTTGCCTATGGACTAAGGAATCCGATATGGCCATGAGGCCTTTCCTCAAAAGATGATTGAGACCCCATGGGACTTTAAGGGAAGGCTCTGCAGGCTGAATTCAATTGATTTGATTTCTGGTCAATTTGTGATTGATTTGGTTTCTGGTCAATTTATATGCTTACTGGGATAAGAAATTCCTTCTTCTGGGTTACTCAAGTGACCTGTCTAATATACAATGTTCTAATTTTAGCTATGCCACAGACTTATTATTTTCTTTCAGTCTACCTCAATCA
>PVHP010043691.1:0-14168 GCA_004024765.1 Zapus hudsonius
TTCTGTGTTGCAGGCAAATGCCTTAACCACTAAGCCATTTCTTCAGCCCATGGCTCAGAATTCTTACAAAGCAAAAGATAACAGGACTTATCTATGTTATTTGCTTCTTATCTCTCTGGCAACTTCAAAATCGTTTCCTTTAAAGAGAAGGGACACGAGGCAATGAATTGGATTCATGAAACACTTATGTTTTTCTTCTTTACATGAGAACTTGGGAAATGCTGTCCCTTTGGGGATTGGTTTATAGAAAGGCCAAGGATGTGAGTGAATCAGGTGGGAATTAGAAACCCACCCTGACTGGCCACCTTGGGACCTTGACTTGGAATGCTCGTGTGCTTCTGTGTTTCTGCTATAATTCCTTCCTCATGTGGATTTAGGAAGGCTATGTGAACTCTTCAAGGATCCTGAGTAGGATCCTGTAACAGTAATCCCATGAGATACATTGGCTGTCTGTCTCCAATGACGTGTCTTGTTCATTTCTCTGCCAATCATGTTCCTGTAGAAGATCTGAAAGGTATGGTGAGGAAATCAGAAGTGAGGTGCACAGGGCAGGAAGAGAAGGGACATAGGCACGAGGCACTGGAAACACAAACACGACCGTCTCTGCTCTGTTTATACAACCTTGCCAGACCTATTGGGAGTTTCAGCCTGGCACCTCGCTGCCGTCTGGAGGTAACACTCGAGAAACCACACCCAGGCTTGGGATCCATCTTACAATAATAGTCCCGTTTACCTTTGTATTTTTTAACACCTCTGACATAGGAAATAATCTGGGACAACACCCTAAATTAGCTCCAATTGACCATCATAAACAATTTCAATGCCACCAACCCTCAAGCAATTTTGTGTCAGAGCAGGAAATGGATATGAAGAAAGTACTACGCATTTCATTCTCCCTTGGAGTAGTGTACAGAAGGGTGTTAGACAAGGTTCCATGGAAGGAAGTTTCTAGAAAAGAGTAAATTGGGTAGATGTTTTTTATGCCCTGCTCTATTCGCTGCCTTTGCAAGCAGGCAGAAGCCATGAAGACAAAGCAGTTCCACTCAGAATTCCAACAGCTCCTCGGATGGTTCTTACCTGAAAATTGTAAAGGCATTTCTGAACTTGACTTCTCTAAAGATATTACTTTGGAGCCCAGACATCACTTATTTGGTGCAGTCTAGAATTGAATGGCTCGCTGAATAACTACAGGGAAAAAAAATGCCCATTCCATTTCTAAATGGGACCTATAGATTCAGATACTTATTGGATATTGGATAACTGTCTTAATTTTACCCTATAAGAATTTAGATAAAACCTCATCGCAGAATGATAACAGACACGTCTAATAAATTTCTGGCAACCTGGTGGAACACTGAAGTTTTTGGTTTCCTCCAGTATAGCACTGGCTAGTACCTTCTTTTATGCTTATTCTAGCCAGAAAAACAGCACAAAACAATTTGGTTTCTAAGTCAGCATGACTGTCTCTTGGTGATTACCTTGCTCCCAGCCAGGTGGGTGATATTCGAGAAGTAAACGACTGATTCTAAAAGATAAGCCAGGTATGGTGGCGGCGCACACCTGTAATCCTAGCACTCGGGAGGCAGAGGTAGGAGGATGGTTGTGAGTTTGAGGCCACCCTGAGACTATATAGTGAATTCCAGGTCAGCCTGGGCTAGAGCAAGACCCTACCTTGTAAAACAAAAACAAAACCAAAGAAATCTAAATGCAAATCATCATTTCATTAGGAGGGAGATAACAATAATCTTTTGTGTAAAGAGGCTTGGTAAGTGACTCCTGGAGGGGACAGTTCACCTGAGGTTTTCTCTCAGATCAATGCTTGCAATGACCCTTCTGTCCTCCATCCCAAGTCCAGCATGACCTTAACACACATTGCCAGGCTTGGCATAACCAGGAACCAAAGACCACATGTCACATCGTGTTCATCTAGAATACTAGCTTGTTCCATGTGCATTGACAGGTTTACAAACATCACTGAAACGGGACACTGCCCAGGCCTTGGGGATTGTGCTGGCCAAAGATGTTGTCCCCAGTTGTGGTGGCCATATCCAGTGAACACTGTCACTTGCTGCTAAGTAGGTCCTTGCTGGCCAGCATTTTCAGAAGCAAGAGTAGAGGAGCAGAGAGAGGAAAAAATGGGAGCTATGAGATGATGATTATATTTCAATTCCTAAAAAGAGAATCTTACCATTATAGAAGTACAGATTTCTAAAACGATGGGGTGAAACTTAAACTAAGCCATCACTTTTACAAAACATTCTGAGATTTTTGTTGTTGCTGTTTTTTAAAATATTTTATTTATTCATTTTCAAGCAGAGAGACACACACACACACACAGAGAGAGAGAGAGAGAGAGAGAGAGAGAGAGAGAGAGAGAGAGAGAGAGCGCACCAGGGCACCACCTTGTGGGTCTGGCATATGTGGGTCCTGGGGAATTGAACCCAGGGCCTTAGGCACTGGAGGCAAGTGCCTTAACCGCTGAGCCATCTCTCCAGCCCTAAAATGTGTAGCCCAGGCTAGCCTCGAACTCATAATCCTCCTGCCTCCGCCTCTTCAGCAGTATCACACCGGCATGTGCCACCACAACCGGCTGCTGTTGTTGTTAGAAGAAATAACTACTGCTTTTGCCACAGTCTGGGACTGCAACCACCCACGGGCTACAAGGTCAGTGTGTTAAGCAGAAACGGATTTACCATGAAAAATTGAACTCAAGGGAAAGACCCTGAGCCATTCGTTTCCTACTGAGCATCATTTAATCCCTTCCAGTGTGGGCTTCTGTCCAGGCACCATGGTGACATGTTCCAGAAGAAGCTGCATTTGGTTTGGAAAAGCCTAATGGTTCCCCCAAATACTCTACCTATAATTTCTTTTTATTTTTGTTTGGATCTCCATTAGTACATTAGGGGGAGAGAATAACAGTGAGGTAAGAGAAAGTGTCCTCCACATTCCTGTTCATCGTTCCATGGACTGAATAAGTTCTCACTGTCACCTTGAGTCTGTATCAGGTTGCAATAATAAGAGATAGTATTTTCATATAGTTTTGTTCATGTATATGTGTGTAGTATCATGTGTGTGCCCATGCATGGTTACATGTGTGTGCATGCATCTTTTTACTCATGTGCACACATGTGTGTAGAGGCCAGAAGTCAATGCCAAGTGCCTTCTCTAATTGCTCTCCACCTTATTTTAAAATAGTTTATTTATTTATTTGAGAGAGAGAGAGAGAGAGAGAGAGAGAGGAGAGGAGAGGAGAGTGAGTATGGGCACACCATATCCTAGCCACTGCAATCAATCACCTTCCAGATGTATCTGACTTTATGTGAGTACTGGGAAATCCATCCCCAGGTGGTAGGCTTTGAAAACAAATGTCTTGATCCACTTTCACCCCAGCCCTCCACCTTATTTTTTGAGACGGTGTCTTTTACTCCATCTGGAGCTCACCAATTTGCTGAAGCAAGTTTGAGAGGTCCTTCTGTCTCCAACTCCCCAGTATTAGGATTATAGGTGCACACCACACCTCTTGGGTACTGGAGAGCCACACTCAGGTCTTCGTGCTTTACACAGTAAGTACTTTACTGACTGAGATATCCCCTTAGTCCAAATATATCCAATTTTGGTGTGTGTGTGTGTGTGTGTGTGTGTGTGTGTGTGTGTTTTGTGCATTTATAGAGCATGCCCCGTGTGCATGGGATGAAAGCCAGAGGAGAATGTCAAGTGTTCTCCATTACTCTTTGACACTGTTTCCTGTATAAAGAGTCTCTCACTGAAACCAGACCTATTATTATTGTTGTTGTTGCTATTATTAATTTTAGGTCAGACTGAATGAATAGCAAGCCTCAGCAGTCCTCCCGCCTTCCTCCCCCAACCAACTGGAGATCATAGGCCTATATGGCCACACCCAGCTTTTTACCTGGGTGCAGAGGATTGAACACAGGACCTCATGTTTGCATGGCAAGAACTCTTACCAGCTGAGCCCTCACCCCAGCCCCTATTTTCAAGATGCATTGGGTATTTCCTTGCATTTGATGGTAGCTGCTTCTAGAGCAAGAGTAGAGAGAGCAGAGATCACAAAGAAGGCACGGATAGTTCCATTGCAGATATAAACATATTCATATTTACTAGATCTAGCCATTCTATGTATGAAGTAGTTACTGAATCAGGAGATAGCTGGAGAAGTAAGTGAGGAAAAATGATTGAACCCCCCCCCCCAAAAAAAAAATATCTGGGCTGAGTTCCAAGGGCTTTTGTTTATGTTTGAATGTATATAATCCTTGCTTCTTTCATATTTCTACTACCCTCTTCAGCCCACAGTAGATTTCCTAAACATGTTAATTGATTGACTCATTCCTAGATAAAAGAGAAAGGTTTATATGGAACCAAAGTAAATAAAGTTTCTGGTTTGACTGTTTTATTTCATGGACCAGTTTAAGACATACATCTTACCATTTGGAACACATGCTTTTAAAATTGCAAACTATAATGCATTTGAAAACTCAAATACCTTTTAAGTCTCACACTGCTAACTCTCAGGTTATTATTCATGCTTATATCTTAATGGAATCCACAAATCATTTTTTTTTATTTTTCTTGGTGAATATTGCTGATACTTACAAATGATGTCCTTACCAACACCAGGCCCCCCACCCGCCACCTCCATGGTATCATATAGAGCCAAAGCCCAAGGCTATAAATATAGAACACCACAGTTAGGAGACTCCCTAACCCCTTTTGCTCACCCCCACCCACTAGCATGTAATGGATCTCTCTATTCACAGTGTTAAAAGAATGAATAAATCATCGGGTTAACTACTGATAGGAAAGTCTTTCATTTGAAATCATCAGTTTTAGCAAATTTCAAGAGAAAAACACAAAGAGCAAATAAATCAAGGTGAAATTAATTACAGCAGGATTTTATGAAGTACATGGGTGGAGTGGAAAAAGTGATCTTGGCTTAATTACCCACACTTAGTCACAAGATGCAGGAAGCAGGGTTTTTAAAAAGTCCATTTGTGGCTGTGTTACACACACACACACACACACACACACACACACACACACACACACACACACACACACTTTAAGGTGGTAAAATTTCCATCACGTCATTCAGTGTTGGGTGACCATATAAAATGCCACCCAATCATGACCTTCATGTGCAATGTTAAAAATCACACTGTCTTGAATGCTTGGCCATCAGGAAATATCTTTCTGCTCAGTCACTCAGAGGTAACAGATACTTGAGATCTGGGTGTAAATTGCCTGGGGAAAGGAGAACATGATCGTCTGATAAGTCTGGATTTCCTCTCTATCAGTACATCTCACTTTTACCTCTCATTGTTGACTCACACTATTACCTGAGTTTTAATTTACTAATCCCTACAGGCTTTTGGGTTTCCCAACTTCTGGCATTTTTTTTTAATCGCTCAAGTCATTCCCATCTATTGTGTTATTAAGTTTCTCCTTCCCTTACTAAACCGTAACAATCCTCTCCGTGATGCCCTCTACTGCTTGGTTATCTAATGATTTTTAGTATTTCATCTGGCACATACATGTATCACATTCCCCAAAGTGCTGGATATATACTAAAGTGGCTGATCAGAGAAATAGATCCTTTGTGCTCGGGGCTATGAGTATAAGGTAATGGTATCTATAGCTTCATAAAAGATTAAGTAAGCAGCCAGGCAGAACACTGGATTTTCGAGCAATGCCAACATGTATTCCTCTGTGGACTTAGTGGTATGACTTGAGTCAACTTATTTAAAATAGAACAATTCATATATTAGAATCACAAGAGTAGGGCTGGAGAGATGGCTCAGCAGTTAAGGCACTTGCCTCCAGTGCCTAAGGATCCTGGTTCAATTCCCCAGGACTCACATAAGCCAGACCCACAAGGTGGTGGCCCTGGTGCTTTCTCTCTCTCTCTCTCTCTCTCTCTCTCTCTCTCTCTCTCTCTCTCTCTCACTCACTCTCTCTCTGTCTGTCTCTCTTTCTCTCTGTATATGCTTGAAAATGAATAAATTAAATATACAATAATAAAAAAGAATCACAAGAGTAAATGCTTAAGATATATAAAAAAAGCTTTCTCTAGAGGATACAAGTTGTGTGTGTGTATAGATTTCATTTTAAGGAGTTAGCTCACATAATTACAGTAGCTGGCCAGTCCCAAGTCTGTAGATCAGATTGGCTGGATAGATTAAGTACTAATGTTGCAATATTGATCTTGAAATCAATAAAGCTATCAGGAAGTTGAAAACTGAGATAGATTGCTATGTCACAGCCACAACCCCCTTCTCTTCAGAAAACCCATATTTTTGCTCTTAATGGCCTTTCATTCCATCATCAATAATCAATTATCCATAATAATTTGATTTAGTATCAAATATTGCCAACATCATCTCCATTTCATTGCTGGGATAAAAAGTAGCCTACAGGATGAAAGGGTGTATTTCTGGCTTCCAGTCTCAAGGGGAAATTTCGCCATGGCAGAGAAAGCGTGGAAACGGAAGGAAACAGTCACAAGTTTGAGTAAAAGTCATCTGATTACTGGGTTTGAAGTTCAGATCATAAACCCCAAGGCCCATGGCTGGTGACAAATCTCCTCCAACAAGGCTTTACCTCAATACGGCTCCACCAGCTGAGCACTGAGTATGAGGCTTATTCTAAAACACGTGACATTACGTGGGACATTTCCCATTCAAATACCATAGCATGTCTTACAAATATTAATCCTATTTATAAAATACTTTCACAGGGGCATCTGCATGAGTGTTTGACATTGTGAATGAGCAACATCGCCCTGCCAATTTGATTCTTAAAATTAAGATGTGAATTTAGGAAGATATAGATACATGCATATCAAATCCCAAATTCCCAAAGCCAGCCTCTGTCTCCTTGCTCAAAGCTATGATTCAATTATTATTAGCAATAGTAGCATTAATATCAATAGGTATTGTTAATAATACTTATTAATCGTATATGTCAACTACACTGCACTTGTCATGAACATGTGAGGATCTGAGTTAGAATCCCCAGAGCTCTCTGTATGAGAGTGTCTGTAATGCCAGCCTTTCTACAGTGAGAAGAGAAGCAGAAATCCCAGAAGCTCTCGGGCCAGCTGGCCAGGTGAATGCAGTGGGGAACACTAAGAGACCCTTTGGCCCTGCAAAGTACAAGGCTCACATCAACATTCGTGTGTCGCACATGTGTGTCCATTCGCTCTTCTTCCCTTCCTCCCCATCTCTCAACCCACAAAAAGATTTTGAAAAATGAGGAGAGTAAACCATCTCTTCGAAATAATCATAGGCTGGGAACTCAAGTCTGTCTTGGGTAGAGCTTAGCCTAGGGTGTTCTGCACAAAGAGCAAACCCTGCCTTTCTTCCAGATCCTCGGATAAAATTCTGCAGGAATATCTGAGATAGCTATGCAATGCTTCATGGTTTGAATACCTATCCCAATGACCAATACCAATACTCATGACCTCAGGTTAATGACTTTCAATTCCTAAGCACTAACTCACTGCTATGTGCAAACCCCAAGTCCATATGCTGAGAGTGACAGACTCAGGTTAAATTTGTGGGGTGATAGTGTTGAGTCATCTGCCCATATTATCTGGGCTTCCTGGAAGCACGTCACAAATTCAGATTCTCACTCTCACCATTCTGTCTCAAAGTCCATGTTTGAACAGGTCCCAGTGGCAGACATGCACATTGGAAAGCCAGAGGAGAGACTCCAACTCTCTTGAGCACTCTCTAAAATAGAACCGATTTCTTGTGTCATTTTTTTTTCTTTCTTTCAGTTTTTTGCCTTTGAAATCAAAACTCAGGCCTGCTAGCTCTAACTGACTACCCACCGTGAATGTAAAGGACTGTTAGTGTTTGGACAGCATTTCAAACTGTTAATCTCTTCTTCTCCCCTTTCCTTTTATTTCTCTTTCCCCAGGTAAAAGGGGAATCCCCAAAGGAAGATCAAATTTCATAGGATTCACATGAAACTTACTTGACCTCCTTTTTTTTTTTTTTTTTTTGTGTGTGTGTGTTTAAATAAGTCATTGTAAAATCCAGTGGAAGATGGGACTGGCATTAGGCTTTGTGTATTTAACAGACCTGGTTGTTTTGTACATTAGTGAAAATAACAGGAATGAGATATGGCTGATATATAAAATAATTTGTATCAATTCACCAATAATAAATTCAGTGTTATTTATAGATGCTACTGTGTGGCTCTGGCAGCTGTAGACCTGGATCAAAGAGAAGAGAGATGGGAAGTGAAGAATGAAAGAATACAAGATATGTAGAGGAGAAAAAATACAGGTAAGACACATCACAGTGTGGGGAAGTTTCATGTCGCTCAATATTTGCAGATGATATAAAAGGAAAACAAGATATACAATGTTTTTTTTGAGGTAGGGTCTCACTCTAGCCCAGGCTGGCCTGGAATTCACTATGGCGTCTCAGAGTGTCCTCAAACTCATGGTGATCCTCCTGCCTCTGCCTCCCTAGTGCTGGGATTAAAGCCGTGGACCACCTCACCTGGTGCAAGATAATATTTTTTAAATGCTTTCACAGTGACCCTGACTGAGATACCCTAACATATGGATTCAGACAGATCTGGACTTGAAATTCACTCCTACTTATTATCTCTGTGCTCATTAAACTATCTCTGAGTGTTGATTTTCTCTTTTGTAAGAGGATCATTATACACATAGCTTAGAGTTAATTAAAAAGAGATTATGTATGAAACACAAACCACAATGCACAACAAATAAGAAGCACATCGTTAAATGATGGCTCTATTGTGTGTCTCAGAGGAACCATGTCTGATTCCTGCCCATTTCACTGAATCTTCAGACATTGGTTTAGCATTAAAGGTATATCTCAGGCAGCTGTGAAATGAATGAAATTAGCTTCAGGAAAGTCAGGGTTTATAGAGCTTGTCAGAAAAAGGCATTTTGAAAAAAATTAAATTTAATTTTAAAAAAAACGAAAAAAGGCATATTGTATGACTATTCTAACCTGAAAAAAATTAAGATTTTGCTGGCAGCATAAGTGCGTATACACTTTAGTGTCTCACTGAACGTATTCCTTAATGCAAGAAACACTGTTTGCTTCATTAGTAGTGAAGAAAGTGCTTATTCATGGGTGTGAATATCACAGATAGGAACAAAAGAAATAAAAATAAAATGGTAATGAAATTAATGTTTCTCATCTATACTCAAACCATATCAAGAGCTTTATAAGATAGTCTGTATATTGCTTACACTCAGGGAGTCATCACAGGAGAAGATATATTTTCAAGTTATGTGGATAGTTTATGAATGATTTTGACCAAGAATATAGATAGAGCTGAAAGGATATTTACCAAATTGCTGAACTCAATACTGTGCTCTGAGTAATGGGGATGGGGTAATTTTGTGAAAATAGAAAATGAGATAATAGTGAAATGTTGTGAATAATATTTTCCCAATGGCAAAAGGCTACTGACCAGGCCTGTAGTTTGGGAGTAACCATGTCAGAATAAGACAGAAGGTGTTGAAAACAGCCAGGCGTGGTAGCGCACACCTTTAATCCCAGCACTTGGGAGGCAGAGGTAGGAGGATCACCATGAGTTCTAGGCCACCCTGAGACTACATAGTGAACTCCAGGTCAGCCTGGGCTGGAGCGAAACCCTACCTCAAAAAAAAAAAAAAAAAAAAAAAGAAGGTGTTGAAAACAAATATCATCTCCTTTAGGAATTTTTGGCCCATGTTAGTCTAGTGGTTTTGTTGGTGGTGGTGTTTATCTCTGAGTGCCAAGAAACATGGTGTCTTTCAGAATGGCTTCATGGGAAGGCTTCAAGAAGAAAATTATTATTTTTTCCCCAAATAGAGTTTTCATTAACCAAAGAATCATATTCCAAGGTAAATGGCCAAAGTACATAAAACTCGTCAACTTTTAAGAATACATTATGAGGAATCAATTCATCTTGACATATTAAGATGACGAAGCTGATGGAGACATAGAAACAAGTTTAACATCGACAGCCTGTTTTGACACAATGTCTTTTCTCTTGGGGGTTTCTGGGCAAATCTCAACAAATTGAACAATATACTGAGAGTCATTTTTTGGACTTGCATTAAAAACAATTTGTAAGAAAATTAACCTTAAAAAATTGGTGCACACCTTTAGTCTCAGCATTCAGGAGGCAGAGGTCGGAGGATTGCTGTGGGTTCGAGGCCAGCCTGAAACTACAGAGTGAATTTCAAGTCAACTTGGGCTACAGAGAGACTTTACCTCGAAAAAACAGAAAAAATTCCTTTTTGGGCTGGAGAGATGGTTCAGTGGTTAACGGTGATTGTTTGCATAGCCTGTCCATCAGGTTTGATTCCCCAGTTCTCATGTAAAGCCATAAAGTGGGGCATGTGTGTGTAGTTTTGCAGTGGCAAGAGGCCCCGACATATTCATTCCTTTCTCTCTCTCTCTCTCTCTCTCTCTCTCTCTCTCTCTCTCTCTCTCTCTCTCTCTCTTATAAGTGAATAAAAATGTTTTAAAAATCTTTCTAGTTTAAGTACAGAAAGCCCTCTTTGGCTAATATTATATATGGTTGCTTTCTTATCTATGTGTGTCTGTCTCTCAGTGAAGAGCAAAAAGAGCAGAAAAACTGAGGATCCACTACTTAAAATTACTAACATTTTAAAAAGTCAGAGATAAAAAGTTAGATTAAACAGCCACAGCAAAGTCAATGGAGGCTTTTCAATGCTTGAGCAAAATCAAATGTCTTTCTGATAAGTAAATATCTTTTGATCCCAGCAGATAAAATTATATAGATAGATAGATAGAAAGAGATATAGATAGATAGATATGTGTTATATCTCTATATATCTATTTATAATTTAATTTAGAGTATTTTTCTCTCTTGTCAGAAAATCATATATCATAAGACAAATTTAAAAATTTTAAAATTTAAAAATTTTACACTCAATTAATTTTAACTAGACTCTGTACTTCAATTATAAATGTGCCTTATGCCATGCACCATTTTATTACAAAAAACATATTATATAAATAGGGTATGATCATGCATACCTCTAATCCTAGTACTTCAGAAAGAGAGACAAGAGGATTACAAGTTTGAAGCCATCTTGATCTATAGAATGAAACTCTGTCTTAATAACAAAACAATAGACAAACAGATCGAATGTTGAAATGAGAAAAATTGGAAGTTAAGTTTTCAATAGGAAACAGGGGGGAAAGGTGCATTTTGTATTTATTTTAAGAAAAAAATGTTGTATTTCCAAAGAACTCATAAAAATCTCTGATGATATTAGCAGAGTACATTAAAACTTTTAATAGCAGGGCTGGAGAGATGGCTCAGCAGTTAAGGCACTTGCCTCCAGTGCCTAAGGCCCTGGGTTCAATTCCCCAGTATCCACATAAGCCAGACCCACAAGGTGGTGGTCCTGGTTCTCTCTCTTTCTCTCTCTCTGTGTCTTTCTCTCTGTGTGTCTCTGTGAATCTCTCTGCTTGAAAATGAATAAATAAAATATTTTTAAAAACTTTCAATAGCAATATAAGATGAAGCTAAGCAGTAGTCTTCTGACATTAATTCATGTTGGAATTTTTACTTACACATTTAATTATGCACTTAATCGTGCACCTCATTCTAACAAAGAAACTACATAAATTATGACTGTACCTCTTTCCATATTAAAATGAAGAAACAGTCTGTGAAAATGTCATAGTTCCATTATAGCAAAAAGACATAAGTGGAAAACCTAAATATATGGGGACATTTAATTTTATGAAAAACTAGTGCCGTGCACAATGTTATAAAATGTAAGGACAATGTGGTGGTTAATATTGGTTGTCAACTTCATTGAACCAAGAAATACCTAGGGGATTCATGAAGTACACTTCAGAGTATGTTTGTGAGGGTATCTCCAGGGACAATTAGCTCATGAAGGCTCTGAAATAACGGATCAATTGATTGATGGATTCATAATTATTAAATGGATTCATAATTGATGGATTGTTATTCTTGGGAGAGAGTCAGTGTTTGAAGGTAGGTCCTATTTAGAAGGTGTCACTATAGACTATATTCTTGTAGAAAAACCTTTTTATTGGTCCGTTTCTGTATTCTTCCACCCACGCCCCTGGGTCCAATCAACCAAGGGCTGAACACCCTAAAACTAGAAGCCAAAACAAATGCTTCCTCTTTTGAGTTGTTCTTGTCAGGCACTTTGTCCACAGTGACATGAAAAATAGAATAAAATAACGTCCTCATTCATAAAACAGTTCACATATAAGTACTAAGAGAGTCTCCCAGACTGACAAATTACTTAAATATACAAAGGCATATCTTAAGGAGAATCTCCCAAACTCTTAAAAACTTTGTGGAATTTTTTTTTACCTTAAAAATGTCTCAGTTAAACAATATACTTGGCTGTATCTGTATTTTTTTTTGTATCTGTATTTTAAAGAATGATTACTATAAAAAATACATTTTAAATACAAGAAATCTAAATTCATACCAGGTAAATTTTAAAATTATTCTTGGCTTTTTATGATCCTATATCCTGGTTTAAGAGTCATACTCATTGTTCTCAATTTTCCTGGTTTAAATATTAATATTGCATCCTTCTTCCCTCAAAGGTCTCAGTTTAGATGATCTTTGCCCTGGGTTGTGTTGGGTATCATTGGTGTCTGTCTCCATTGACCATTTGTGGTTTATCAGACTTGCTGTGATGATTGCTTCAAGGTCACCGGCCCTTACTCCAGATCAAAGGAAGGATGTTTTCTATGAGATGTAATGGGTTTCATTGTCCACGTTAGGGTTGACCTGCAGAAAGAAGTCAAGGTGGAAGAAGGTAAGAAGAACAGTCAACTTGTCAGAGATTGTAGAAGCCATAGAAATGGCCACCCTTGGCCAGGCATGGGCACACGTCTTTAATCCCAGCAGTCCAGAGGCAGAGGTAGGAGGATTGCTGTGAGCTCGAGGCCACCCCTGTGACTACACACACACACACACACACACACGTGTGTGTGTGTGTGTGTGTGTGTGTGTGTGTGTGTGTGTGTGTGTGTGTGTTCCAGACCAAGACAGCAACTTGGCTAGAGGGAGGAGAGGACAGTATAACCCTTGATACCTTACCTGCGATGTATAGCTAGAAGACTTTACGGCTTAACCAGCTTCCACAAGGAATTTACTCTTATACATTTTGAGATCAATAATTTGTTTTGAATAAAGATATTTAAAAAAAACAAATTAAAATAAAGCTAGACTGAAAAGGATTATTTCTATGAATCATTACACTCTTATTCAAGTCAAATACCAAAAGGTGAGGAGTGAGTACATCCACGTGGTCTAAGGGCCTAGGGGGAAAAAAGTGAAAAACGAATATGAAAGAGATGTTTTTAAAAATATGCAACAATGCATTACTCCTTACTGGTGGTGATGGATAGACAGTCTTGGAGCTGGAAAAGAGGGAAAAGCCTGCCCAAAAGATTTGTGAGCAGCCAGGCTTTTATTTTGGGTCCAGGGCTTCATCTAGAAGTTAGCACACCTGATACAGCGTCCAGAGAAGTCTGGAACTGAACCCCGCACACACCTGAGAAATCCCAGCTCTGCAGTAGCTGCTACACCTGTCTGGTAGACAGGAATTAAAATTCCTATTTCTCTCATGAGCCTTCCTGTCTAACTGCCTCCCCTCAATACTAGCAATGTCTCTTCCATGTGAACTTAATCATCAAGTTCATGTGTTTATAGAAAGAAATCAATTTTACAAATAGTCCATACTGCGTGGAGAGTTTTGCATTGTGTATTTGAAATTAACTATGACTTCCATCTGGGAAAAATTTTCAGGAGTCACCTTCTAAGGAAGAGGCAACAATCCTATGTGATATGTTAACCCCTCGTTTCTATGATGATGGTCATGGAGCTAAGTCTGAAATGTAGGGAGAATTCCATTAATTGTTCTTAATGTCTGCTGAGCTATGGTTCCTTCTTCACTGTGGTCCTTAGATCCTAGTACAGCTTTGTTCATCAACTGGCCTCAAGAATATTAGCTGAATATTGATGGGCATATGTTGATGGACATAATTCAACTGTGAGATAATTTAGTTACCTTGAGACTTCATGTGACTGGTCTTAATACTGCTTCTTGTAATGAGAATAACTTGAGCTGGAGGGATGGT
>PVHP010043692.1:0-14426 GCA_004024765.1 Zapus hudsonius
TTGAGTCTATCTTTAAAAATATGAAGAGGGTTAACATAGGCCCTGCTTCTGGGAGCTAACCTAAGTAATAAGTAGTCAAATAAAGATCAGTAACATTATTACCAATCATTAGGGGAACTAACAGGGAAGATGCTATCTTAAGAGACTTTATACAAAGCAGATTTCTTCATTCCTGTTTTGTAGATAGCCAAGACCCAAAGACCGAAGTGACATGCCCTAAGGTATAGCTAAAATGTAAATCCAACTTAGTGAGACTCAAAAGCCTATGCCTTTATACTTGGGTGTAAAACTATTTCTTCTGAGTCCTGGGGAGTAGAGATTACTGTAGATGAGGCACACCATCATATAGAAGACAGCTCAGTAATTTATTAGGTCCTGATTGAACACCCATTATGTGTTAGGTATTGGATATACAGCTTTATTGATGAGATTATACTTCAACAGGGAAGTAGAAAGTAGGCAATTATTAAATAATATAGTATGTACTGCCAAAGGGGAAACCCTGGACCAGGCAATGAGAAGATGTGGATCTTGTCCTTAGGGCCTTTCATATAATTTGGAGACTGTAATGGTAACGGGCCTGTTGACCTAATTGAATTGGTTTGAAGTTTGAGTATAATAAAATTTGTGAAAGCACCATGCAAATGTAAATTATGGTTATTATTTGGTAAACTATGTACATATAAAACCAAAATGTGCATAACAACTGAAAATGAATAAAGCATCAGCTGTGTATTTGGCTTAGGGAGGTCTTTGGAGTCGGAATGGAATCAAGTGTCAGAAGCAAGGCGTTCTGTTGGTAACTCCTATGAAACCTAAAGCTCTAAAGGTCACATCTGGTCAGTGCTGTGAAGGCTGTTCTCAGCTGTTCTCCTCTAAGTCCTACCCATCCTTCCTGCCACAGTGTGGGTTCCTCTTTATCTGGAAGTGTTCCTTTATACTCCCAGAGGGGTCTGATTAGAGCCTTCCAGTGTATTCTAGGAGAAGCCCCTCACTGTTCTGGCCAGCACTTACACATTCTCTATTGGGATTGTCTGTGGACTTAATCTGTCTGCTAATGGCAGGGACTGGATATGTGTTTTTTAATTTTGCTTCCTTAATGCCCAATACACTGCCTGACATGTATGTATTCAGAACCTATTGTTTGCATGAATTAATGGGTTTATCCTTCACATGACTTCAAAAGTTTTTCCACTCTTAATCTTTCCTGGAGAAGCTGGGCAGTTTATGCTGATGTCTGACTTTGGATTTGAACTACTGGATTAACTGCACACTGAATGATGTTGACTGAGACCGCTTCATGTCCTTCTGGATTTGTGGACTTTAGATGGAAAGCCACTTGGCTGGAAGGAGCTAGTTGTGTGTCCCTGACTGTAATACACAGCTAGACTAACTGGAGCCGCACATTCAAATCCCAGTGGCCCTGAGTCATCCTTGCCCCCAGGTAGATAAATTGGATACTGTGCAGCTCTTTGCCTGCTGACAGTCTTCTGGCTGAAACCTTAGAAGAAAAGCTATATCTAGACATTAAAGATCCCATAAACCTTTCTTACATGGAGACAGTTACCTCTGTCCTCTAAGTTAAATAGCATATAAGGCTCAAATCCCAGTGCAGTGAAAACTTGGCTACAAATTCAGGTGGTCTGTGCATTGTCATGAGTGATAGTGGAATGCTGTGGGAAGTCCATATGCATATGTAAGTCTCTTTCCCATCATCTTTGTTGACCATTATTCATGGGAAGTGTGCAGTTCTGGGTGTAAATTCTCAGCACAGTTGTAAATAATGAGATCAAGGGACTTAGGTTCTCCAAAGGACCACTAGGAAAAACTACTGGACTCTGTTCATGATATGTTATTCCTAGACTTATACTGATTCATAGTTGGGTGACCTTAGTTTAAAATGACCTTCTACTTCTGGGTAAATGTAATATGCCACTTCTCTAATACTATGACCCAGAAAACAAAGTAATTAGCAAACATCTGTGGTTTTCCATCTAACTGTTGAGAAAAATGATTTTACTTGTTTTTTAAAGGCTCTTAAACTTACTGTTTATATATATAACCTTACGATTTCTGAAACCTAGATAATTCTGAGCCATTGAAATTCAGAGTCCACAGATTTCAAAGCAATGGGAAAGCAGAATATCTCCAAATCTTCTTGGTTCTTATGACTCTTGGTGAATTTTCCCTGGTTGAATTGATATAAATAACTCCTGGAAAACCACAGAAATCCATGGTTGCTGTAGACAAATGTTTAGTGGTGCTCAGACACATGGTCCCATCAGTTGAAGCAGGAAGCTGTGGCAACTGTGAAGGCTTATAGTGTCGGAGCTCAAACTTAACCAGTACCCAGTAGAGAAAGCATTTGAGTCTCTCTGAGGCCAGAAACAGTATATATGAGGACAGCTGAATTGATGGAGACAAAGACAAAGTGTGACCCAGAGGAGAAACTTATACTAGAGAGGGTCAGAGGCGAGGGAAAGGAGTGGGGAAGGAGGTGGAAGCAAGAGGAGAAATTTGAAATTCTTCCAAACATAGGTGATAATTCAAGTCACAGATTTTGTTTTGTTTTGATTACAAGGTAGGGACTCGCTCTAGCCCAGGCTGACCTGGAATTCACTATGTAGTCTAAGGATGGCCTCAAAGTTATGGCGATCCTCCTATGCCTGTCTCTCAAGTGCTGGGATTAAAGTTGTGCGCCACGATACCCAGCTTTCAAGTCCTGGATTTTCATAGCATTTCCAGCACTGAAAGGGAGATGATGGGGGAGGAAAGGAGTCACCAAGAGAGTCAGTGTGAGCAGCAGTGGAGGCCAAGGGAAAGACCTAGAACAGTGCCACCACAGCAGCCTGTGAAAGTTTCAAGAAGGTTCCAGGGATTGGTGCTGTGGATGGCAGGGTGGGGACTGCAGGCCAAGGGAAACCCAAAACCAGTTGATACCTCATTTGGAATAGCTGGCTGCAATCGTCTCCCTCTCTTTCGCTGTTAGTCAGTTAATCAGCCAGGGATGCAATCCCATCCTCACCAAGGCACAGTAGTGAATTTAACAAACTTTTCATTCCTCATGCCATGCCTTCTTCTCTCCTGCTAACGAGGAGGGGTCCTCGTCACTCACTTAGATCTCTTCTGCCTCAGAATGCTGTTCTGTCATTCTTAGGAGGTTTAAACTGTTCAGAAGTCCCTATTAAGAATTTTAGACATAGCTGTAGTAATTTCCATGCACTTGTCCTCTGCCCATGATTGAAAGCTTGAAGAGACCTTGCTCACTAGAAGGGGGCACTTGTGTCAATGTTGGATGAAACTGACTTCTCACTCCAAGCCAGGTCTTCAGGATTTGGGAGCACCCACCACTGCCTAGTGCAAGAAGTGGCACATACTGGGTTTCTTCATGTGTCCGCAGGAAAACTGTGTGGCATGTCATGAAATGGTAGCTAGCTCTCCCTATTATTATCTGGATTCTATCCCTGGCAACATTCTAGGACAGGATTAAGACTGGTTAATGATATATTTCTGCCTTACCACCATCAGCAAGACCGTGTTGCTGAGAGAGACTCCTCTTGCAATCCTTTGGTCAGGTCACACGCTAAGGTAATGTAATAAACCCAGGAAAAACTGAGGAAGGAAAAACTAATATAGAGGTTATACCCAACTGAATTGTGAAATTTGCCTCCCATTCATGCAGTTCCTGGAAAATGAGAACTTAACAAGACCCTGAAACCACAAAACTGAAACACTTTATGTTCAGTCAGCAAACTCATGGCTAGTCATTATGTAGAATAGTTTGTTGTTACAGTCAACAAGCAGAGAAAAGGAGTGGCCATCTGTCCTCAGGCGCCTGAGGACAGAGAGGTTTGTAAGCATTCCAAACCTGCCAGTGTCCTAGAGGACTGAGTGGGGCAAAGGGGGAAATCTGTAAAGCTCCAGTGCTCAGGAATCGGGGAGACACCATAACACTGGACTTCCTTAGAAAACTTCTGGTACAAAAGTTTCATTTAGCTAAGAAATACCACAAAGTTAGCCCCTTCTCTTTCACAGAATGCTGCCCCATTTATTTCAGGTCAAGATCAATAAATCACAAAATGTAAGAGGAAGAGAGCTTCATTTCCAGGAAATAAAATTACCAAGTGAAATTTGGGATGTATAGGAATGTCTCCCATTGTGCGAATTGCCTGCCTTGTAGTGACAAATTTGTAGCCCAATCAGGCACTCTACAGGGGGGGGGGGGGGGAGGTGAGGAGGGTAGAACAGGAGAGTCCAGGACCACCAGGCCACATCCAAAGAGGCTACTTTGTAGCTAAGCCCCCAAGTGCTTGCACAAGGCAGCCCAGAGCCAGCTGTGGTCTCTTCATTTACATGGCATTCAGAGACTCACGCAGAGGTTGTGTTCTAGAAACCCCATGATGTCCTCCTTCACTCTCTTCGATGGGTGTTATATCTTGTAGGAAGGAACCTCAAAATTTGCCAACTTGGACAGCAGTGTGAAAGAAAACCAGAAGCGCACTCAGCGGCGGCTCCAGCTTCAGAAGGATATGGTATGTCCAGCCTCTGCTCCTCCCTGGCAGTCCACAGGAGAACAGCCCTGTGTGGGTGCACGTGGCACCAACATCTTCTATCTGTGGGCATCCATCCGCCCTTAGGAAAGGGCGCTCCCATTCTTCACCTTGTTTGTCCTTGGCAGCTTGGGAGGTCTTTAGGAAAAGTGTTAGTCTCATTTGACCAAGTAAGCAGTGTACACAGAGACTTGCAAATGATGCTTTTCTGAAGCTTTTATTTATGTATTTATCCTGATGATGATAAGGAAAAGTCTACAGCAGATTTGTCGCTGCTGCCTCCTTTTCTAGAAGCCTCCTGGGTTCCTTCCCTACTTGGCTTCTGGAACACAATGGCTAAAGAAAGACATGGAGGAGGATTTAGTCCTTGGGCTCAAACATCATTTCCTTTGTTTCCTACCTTCTAGTCATCACCCAGCTCTCCTTACGAATCCCAGAGACTCACCACAACTCTGAAGACTGAACGATCCATATCATTTTTAGAAGAATCTTTTAAACTCTCAACTTTTAGCCTTGAGAGATCTCACTCCCTCTTAGGAAAGCTGGAGATAAATTAGAAATATTTTTGAATATTAGAGCTCTTCTGTAACATGAAGCTTATAAAACTCAATAGTGTTTCTAGCTTTTTTGGTTGTTCAAAGACAAGTTAAAAATAGCTGTTACTGAAGGGAGGTGAAGATGTTTTTCAGTTTAAGATGAGACCTTATACAACAATGAGGAAGGATAAACTACAGCTGACAGTGAATTTCTGAGGGACAAAGTCCTATGTGGTGTTAACTGGCTAAGAAAGCAGCCCGCCTTGCACCAAGCAGCCTGGCCTTGCCCTAGTTCAGACCTTGTGTGTTTCTGGTAGAATTTCCATGAGTACTTTCACATGGAGGAGAAGGTGACCATGGGACTCCCTGTTTATAGTCCCGAAGGACTATACCTTGAGGCCTTATGAAGAAGGACAGAGATGTTTTCAAGGGAGATTTGGTGCAAAGAACATAGACCTGCACTTGTATGTTGATGTTCTCGTAACTCAGACTACTGTAAACCACAAAATTTGTGTAAAAGCTTTACCTGCCCCCATTATTAATGTCTTCTCTAACTACAGTACACCTGTCAGTACTAAGAAATTAAATTGACACTGGCATAATACTATCAGCCACAATCCAGATTTTATTTGGATTTCATCAGCTTTCCACTCATGTCTTCTGTCTGTCTTAGGACTCAGTACAGCGTAATACACAAAATTCCATTGTTATTTCTTCCTAGTCACTGCTGGTCCAGGACAGCATCTCAGTTTTCCCGCTTCACATGACCTTGACAGTCATCAGAAATGCTTGATGTCCAGGGATGCTGTCAAATGCTCCATAGGCTGGTTCTGTTTCTGCTTTTCTAGTGATGAGACTAAGGCTTCACCTGTTGAAATGAATTTTGTGGAGGTGAAATACTCTTCTTGTCACATCATGTCAGGGTTTGAACAGTATCGATGTGATATGACGTCTGTTGTGGCATAAATATGGCACTGATGATGTTGACCTTCATCGCTTGATTAGAGTTTCCCAGGTTTCCCTCTTTAAAGTCACTGCTTCCTTTCTTCTGTTCTTTGAAAGTGAATCAGTAATAGTGGTGCCTACAGTCTTTGAGGCCCCAGATGCTCCTCTAGATTGCCCTGGCCTTGTGCTGAGGCCATTGCTATCCAGGGCCCTCCAGAGTGCTGGAAGCATCCACACACAGTAAAGAGAATGGATGACTGGCTAACCTGAGCCTAAGCAGTGTGAAACACCCCCTCCCCCATGTACACACTTGAATCTATGTGTGTCTCCTGGCCGGAGGCTTAGGTTTCAAAACTGGAAGTTTGACATTAGATCACCAAGCTCTTCTCCTATTTGTACAGGGATTTAAAAAAATTCAGTCTTGGAGGTAGCCCTAAATTCATCCTTAAATGGGTCCATTTGCTCCAGTGTGATATTATTAAAACCTTACTTTTCAGTAACAATAATAGTAGCCATGCTGTGATTACTCCTCAGGGTGTGATGCAGGGAACTGTACCCTACCTGGGCACCTTCCTGACTGACCTCACCATGCTGGACACTGCTCTTCAGGACTACATCGAGGTGGGTGCTCTGGGTGGTGCACCTGGGCCTGCAACCTTGTCTTTGAATACAGGAAAAAGAAGTTAGTTTCCTTCTTTTTCTGTTAAGAGCCCATTGTTCAGAGGAGACAAGGATGGGTGGTAGGAAGATTTCCAAGAGTAACACTGAAAGAAAAGTTCAGAAGTAGCTCAAAAACAGTGAAAGCAGACAGCCATGATTAGAAAGAACAGTGATAAGAACAGAAGTGCAGCGAAAGAAGATCCTGTATCAGGCTTTGAGGATGGCTCAGTGGCTAAAGCTGCTTGCTTGCAAAACCTGCCAGCCTCGAATTAATTCCCCAGTTTGCAAATAAAGCCAGATGTACAGTGTGATGCAGGTGTCTGCAGTTTGTTTGCTGTGGCAAGAGTCCCTGTCATGTGTTCTCTCTGTCTCTCTCTCTCTCTCCTTTCTTGCAAATAAATAAGTGCAAGTGTATTTTTTAAAAGAAGATCATGTGTCATAGTTTCATATAAAGGGTTGTGATTTAAGGGCCTTTTGAAGAATTTATTTACTCTCTCTCTTTTTAAATGGGAAAAGAGGTGAAACTCATTCTAACAAGCAACTTGCTAGTAGCAGTGATAAAATACTAAATAGAAAAAGACTTGATATTTGATTGTTTGTAGACATGTAAGGTACAGTTATTGCCTTGTATGCTCAGGGCCCCAGGTTCATTCCTCAGCAATGCAAAAGCACCCTAAAACCCAGCTGGTGAAGATTTATGAATTGGTGATTTCCATATGCAGCCAAGCTGTTATTGTACTGTAACATGAAAGAGAAGTTGCTTTGCATATTCCAAGCTTGCTGTCAGCATTGTGGACACGTTCATTCAATTTGCACTTCCTGAGCTCTGTGTCTCTTCACATCCTCTGCCTCAGCTTATCTCAGGAAGCGCCCATCAGTGTTAGGAATTTCAGGGAGGGAGCAAAGATTTAGGATTCTGAGAATAGGGGCTGTGCAGATGAAGAATTGAAACTTATCTTTCCATTATGCTATGGAGAAAGTGACTTCCCTTTTGATAAACCATTGACAATTTGGTTTGCAGAATGAGTCAGTGGCCATCTGTTTTTGTTAGTTTTGGTCAAGGGGAAAATGTAATGGAATATTTATTCAAGGTTTTGTCTTTACTGGCTTTGCAAATGTATTTGGATTCTGACTTTGAGTTCTTTATCATTTTATTCTTTATTATTTCAGATCTTTTAAGAGAAGATGGTTGCCTATCCTGACCTATTATAAATAATACTATATTTTTGCTCAAAGCAAAAGATAATTTATTTCTCCACAGTACCATAACTCTAGAATCAATAATTATGACTTTATCATCCCTCTGATCTATTTTAGTATGACCTAGAACAACCAGAGCTCTACATGGCTTGGTTGTTGAGTTTTGTTTTTTTTTCAATTTCTTTCAGGGCGGACTGATAAACTTTGAGAAAAGGAGAAGGGTAAGTAGAAGTCTTGGCTATCTATAGTTGTCCATTTTATTTCAACTGGGTATGAAAGATGGAAAGATGTAGAAGCAGTATTTCTTCTGGTTGTTTTCTTTTTGTATAGACAGGAAAAAAGAAATAACACTTAAAACATTTATTGTATGCTGTTGTACTTGGCAGGTTCCTATACAATTGTCCCCAGAAGCCCTGTGAGGTCGGGTTTCTCATCCTCAGTTCAAGAGTGAGGAAACCAGATTAAGGAACTAGTCTAGAGTTTTCTGGTACCAGTCAGGTTCAAATTTTGTCCTTCTGCAAAACCCATTAAAAGATGAAAGATTGAGCTGGGGGTGTAGCTCGATGGTGGAACACTTGCCTAGTGCTCATGAGGTCAGTTCAGCCCCAAAGAGGAAAAAAAGAAAGAAGGAAATCAAGTCAGTAATTTCTTCCTCTATCCTCTCCTCATCTTCTTCAAATCTTACCTTCAGCAAAAACAGGTTCACTCTTTAGTTAATAGCAATAGCAATGTGTTATGCACTTGAAAATTACTGAGTAGATTTCAAGTGTTCTCCACACATACAAGTATGTGAAATAATTTATAGGTTAATTAGGTTGATTTAGGCATTCTCCAGTACGTACATATTACAAAACATCATGTAGTATATATATACTTTGAGTATATACAATTTTTATTTGTCAGTTAAGAAGAGCTTTCCTGGGCTGGAGAGATGGCTTAGCAGTTAAGGCACTTGCCTTCAGTGTCTAAGGCCCCGGGTTCAATTCCCCAGGACCCACATAAGCCAGACCCACAAGGTGGTGGCTCTGGTGCTCTCTCTCTCTCTCTCTCTCTCTCTCTCTCTCTCTCTCTCTCTCTCTCTCTCTCTCTGTGTGTATCTCTCTGTATCTCTCTACTTGAAAATGGATAAATAAAATATTTTTTAAAAAAGAAGAGCTTTCCTAAAAGTGAATGCTACTAGTAAAGACGGTTAACTCCTGTGGGTCTGTTTGTGAGAAGAAAAGACATTGTCTTCCCTGTTAGATGGGGCAATTATCCTTTTCCCATCGGCAAAGGAAGCAGTGGTCAGCATCAGTTTGCATCTTTTTGTGGATACAATAGTTTTGAAGTATGCTGTAAGAAGATAAAATGTACTTCACCCTATAGTTCCCCATTGTCTTTTAGTCATTTGTGCATTCTTTGATTCTATAAACACTGATCAAACTATTAACACTGATTGAAACACTAACATGGAGACTTTGGGGAACTTTCTGCCCCATAGTGGTCACAATCCAGGGAGAAGACAGGCTGGTCAAAAGGTCATAAGACAGCCCAGTATAGGCTTGTGAGCAGAAGCAAAAGGTCTTGGAGAAGTACTTCAGAGGAGCTAGAACTAGTTGAGTTTGTGGGCTCAGAAAAATTTGCAGGAGGAGCTAGCCAGGCTGGGCTCCATGGTTAGAAGATAGCAATGTGGACAGACAGGAGCTTGCTATCCCTCATAGGGGGAACCTTCTATAGCAGGATGATAAATTTCCCCGACAATACTGGACTAGGGGTGAGGCCCAAGGAGGAGATTCATGGCAGATTTCTTTGGTCATGTCCTGTAGTGATATATTAAACAAAACCAAACCTAGTTCTGCTTCCACAGTAACCCATGCTTGTCCTGTGACTTCAGAAAAAGACCTGATGCTACTATCTTTCCTTTGAAAACTAATATGTTAAACATTTGGAAAGTTTGAATATAAAGCCTAAAGCCAAAGCTTATTCTTATTTCTAGCTAAGCAAAAAGAACTATTGAAGCTTCTGGAGAGGTATAAATAATTTGGACATAATTATATACTTGCTTCTCTTGTGAGCTTTAGAAGATCTAGCTGAATGATTTACTGGAGTGGTAAAAACATAAGGATTTAGGAAATCTAAACAGTCCATTTTATGAGGCCCTGGACTGTTTGGATACTCAGCCCTACCAGAGCTTATTTATTGAGGGGTGAAGGTTAAAGAAGTTGGGAATACAGAGCTTGGGAGCTTCTTGATCTAAATAATTTGTTTTCTGCATTAAAAAAAGAAATAGACATTTTTTTTCAATTTTATCAAGCTTTACAAAGCATTTTTATATCAAAAAAGGAAATGGAGAAGAAAGGAAGCTGCTATGAATTGAGGTAGTGAATAGTTGGCTTCTTTTGGTGGCTTGTTTTATTCAATGAATTGTTTTATCAAAGAGGGAAAAAAGGGATTGAAAAAATTGAAGCACACAGAGACTTAAGGGATTCAAAGTTATATATGTGCTTTTTAAAGTTGAGTGTTAAACATTATAGACACCACCTAACTGTACTAATCTCCCAGAATTAGATTTTTTTAATGTTTTATTGACAGTTTTCATACGTGTACATAAAGTATTTTGCTTTACCATCTTCATTTGTCCCCTTGTTCCCTCTCCCCTTTCCACTAATCTCTCTCTTCTTTCCAACTAGTCCTCTAGAATTAATTTTTTAAGATTTTTTTAACTGTTTGATTTCTACAGCTACATTATTTCAGAGTCCTCTTCAATGGTTTTCTCCATATATTACCCACATGGTATTATATTTCTGTGTTGAAAAGATCTGTATTTGGTTGGTCTTACAATTCAGTGTATTTTTGGGGTTTCACCTGATTTAGGAGTTTGAAGTTATTGCCCAGATCAAGCTCTTACAGTCTGCTTGCAACAGCTATTGCATGACCCCAGATCAGAGGTTCATCCAGTGGTTCCGGAGGCAGCAGCTCCTAACAGAGGAGGAGAGGTAGGTCCACCTGTTATCCATCAGGGAGGACTGGGGTGCTGGCGAGGGGCATGCTATATCCTGGAACTCACTGGGTCATGTATTTGAAAGAACTGCAGAAGAACATTCTAGACAGAGCAGGAAGGAGAACATAGGCCAAAGCCCGATGGTCTGACAAGTTTGGCATTTGGGGAGCAGTGATAATAACTCTGGCATGAGTGGGTCACAAGATACAGGTTTCAAAGCAGTAGCCAGTCAGTCAGCACTGAAAGGCATGGTGATTCTAGTGCCTAGAAGGTCTGCCTAGCAGGGGTCAGACCTTTCCTGTATTCTGGTAGTTGTCAAGTTAATCTGTAGGCCACATGTGGCTCACTTCCTGTTTTCACATTTTCACTGGTTGGGGGGGGGGAATGAAAGAATACTATGCCATAGGATAGTTATTTGAAATTCAATTTCAGGAGACATAAATAAAAGTTTTATTGGAACACAGCCCATTCATTTACATCTTATCTATGGTTGCTTTCATGCTTTAAAGGCAGACTTGAGTAGCTGCAACAGAGACCATATGGCCCACAATTTAAAATACTGACTATATGGTCTTTTACAGAGAAGGTTTGCTGATCCTTGCTGTGGGTCAGAGATTTTCTTTGAATATTTGTCATAATGAAGTATGAAATTGACAGCAAAATAAATATTTGGCAACGAGGAATGGAGGTTCAGAGAAGTCTTGTCACTAGTTAGTAGTGGTGTATGAAATGGTGTATGATGCCGGATACCCTGGCCCACCTATCTTGGAACCTAGTGCCTGTGTTAATTACAGCCACAGGCTTTCATAAAAGACACTTCAAATCACAAATAAATTCTCCTTCTATTTGTGCCTATTGCTGTATTGTATCATTTTTAATTAAGGATGTTTCAGCAATTAAAAATCACATATTTATGTGTAGTTAGAAACAATATATTTCTGTGTCTATCCATTAAAAGTTATTCTACAAAATTTTTTTTCTTTTCTTTTCCTTAGATGAAATTATATGCACACAGACCAACACACAAGGGAAGTAGAGAAGAAACAGGAGTGTTTCAGGGAGGGTGGGGCTAATAAAGGG
Organism: Zapus hudsonius; assembly: GCA_004024765.1. Taxonomy (NCBI): domain Eukaryota; kingdom Metazoa; phylum Chordata; class Mammalia; order Rodentia; family Dipodidae; genus Zapus; species Zapus hudsonius. Next base: position 11,952 of record PVHP010043692.1, read on the forward strand.
AGACAGAGTCTTTCCCTGGCTTGACCAGGAAGCGGGACGGAGTCCATGTGCACACGTCCTTGTGTTTGGGGAACACAGGACCAAACAGCCTCCATCTGCCAGAGGAAAGGGTAAGGAGAGGAGCTGAGGCAATATCACACAAATGTTCAAAATCGGGCCGTAAGTAAGCATTCATGTTAGAACACCAGTCTATATCTTTACCTAGAATAACAAGAGCCCCCCTCAAAACAAAGCCAGTAAATAATGAGTTGAAATCTGTTCTGTGTTCAAACACTGACCTCCAGCCTCCCATGTCCTTCACAGCTATGCCCTCTCGTGTGAGATTGAAGCAGCCGCCGACCCCAGCACCACTTCCCCCAAGCCTCGGAAGAGCATGGTGAAGAGGCTCAGTCTGTGAGCACCACACGGGGATCCTGGGTGCTGGGAAGGTCCCATCAGAGAGACACTCACTTAAGAAATTTATTTTCTGCCATGAACTCACACCATTTATTAAATGTATTCATTCTTCTGCACTCCTGCCTCTGATATGAACCATTGTTATCTCCTGTCTGCACCACTCAGCAACAACTTTGCAGTCTCCTGGCATCCTCTACTCCAAGCAGTTCCTTCTCTCCTAATAGTTTGAGGAGCTTTGGAACAATAGATCATGAAACTTCCTTGCCCCAATGGTTTTATTTTGAAGTGAAACTTCCAATGATCTTATTTTGAAATGAAACCTAAATTTCCAATCCTGTTTTACTTGGCCTTACTTGACTCGTATTCGTCCTTCCCTTTTTTCTGATGTTACTCCAGGGCTCACCACATCAGCCTTCTAACCATCTCTCAAACACACTAGGCCTTTTCCTGCTCAGGGCTTTTTCACCAGCTGTGCCCGTGGCCTGGAGTGCTTGGTATCATGGGCAGTTCCTTTGGGTGCTGGAAAAAAGGTTAACTGCTGTCACCCTGGTCATTCTCCTTCATACTGGCTGCTTCTTGCAGTGGAACATCGGCAGTCCGAGAGAGAAACCTTGACTGTGTGCACACATTGAGGGCCAGGCAGATGAGCGACCCTCTGTGGCCAACTTCACAAGACCTGTCTCCCTTTGGATAAAATCCAGAGCCCTTCAGATGGCGACAGGGCCCTGCAGGCCCAGTAGCATCACCTTCAGTCTTCTGCCTATCCCCTGTCTGATCAGTTTGTGCTTCTGCTGCTGAGACCTCCCCAAACACACTAGACACATCCATTTTTATTTGCCTTTCTTCTGCTAATAACACAACCCCCTCCCCCCAGAGAGCCACATGGCTCACTCCTCACTTATTTCAGGTATTTGTAGAAATGTCACCTTGTCCGTGAGCCTCCCTTAACAAGTTCATTTGATGCTATAACCTTTCCTGCCCTTGGTGCCCTCACTTACCTGCATCTTTCTCCAATACATTCACCTCTCTATACGGTAACTATTTAGAATGCAGACCCTGTGAAGATAGGTCTGCTTTGTACTCATTGTTCTACCCAGACCCTAGAATGGGGCCTCATCTATAGTAGGTGGTGAGTAAGTCCATATGAAATGACCAAATTGAGCCAGAAATGTTTTGAGAATGACACATGTTTACACAATCTACATGATCTATGAAAAGTTCTTATTATGTCCACTTTATAGACCAGGAAAGTGAACTAGACAGGGCAAATAATATGCTAATAATAATAATAGAATGATCTAGATTCACATTTATGATCTGGTTTCAAGACCAAGCTTATAACCCCTCTATCATACTGCCTCTTGGGAAATTACTTTTTGAAGGAAGAGGGAAAAAAGAAGGTGCAAAGAGAGTTAAAGAAGGGGAGGGAGAAAAAGGAAGGACGGGAGATAAGAAGGAATGCAGACAGGAAGAGAATTAAAATGTTAGTTTAATTAGATCAGGAGCTCTGATTATTCCAGTTTTCACTGAAGAGCCATAATAGAACCTAGTCTGAACTGTAAGTTGATCTCTTAGACTTTGAACTCTTGAAGGCATTAGCTTAGTGCATCTGATGGGGGAAGGTGATTAATTCAAGAATACCTACCTCTCTCTCTCTTTCTCGTCTCTCTCATATGTATGCGTTTATCTGATATTTTGGGTGACATATAATCTGCATTGCCCAGGGACAAAACCAGAGTGGTCCTCAAAATGCCTTTTCCATGGCTGAGTAGCTGAGGACCCTCGCTCATGTGGCAAATCCTAACCCACCAGTTGTGGGCACTGTTTTGTCATTTGTGAGATGAAGGTATCATGTTTCCTAGAATGGTGCTTGGGGTGTGTGTGTGTGTGTGTGTTCTGGAATCCACTCAGCCATCATATCTTCATATATAGCCCCTCTTCTGGTCTCGTGGTGATTTCTGTAACTTTTCTTACACATGCGCAGGGCTTTTATTTTTTTCTCCATGTTTTCTTACCCATTTTTTATGTCTTTATCTCTTTTTTAAATATATTTTATTTATTCATTTTCAAGCAGAGATA